>NCQV01086151.1:0-15605 GCA_002740545.1 Lophocereus schottii
ATTGTTCTTTAGCTATCGTTCAAGTAGTTATTAATATTTGAATGGGTTATTCGAGAATGTAATAAAATTTGTTTTTGAGGCCACTCTGTCGATTCGACTTACGATTGCATAAATAGATGTACGTATGTGAAATATAAAATTGATAAAGCGGCGCGTAACTTAATTTTTTTGTAATTAAGAGGTCTCACAGTAGTTAGCATGACTTTAGGTTCTAGTTGTTATAGCTTGAAGCCTTGGGGTAAGCACTGGGTGGTAAAAGGATCATTCTTTAATCTAAGGGTGAAATGATCATTATGCCCTTTCTAATTCCTTCATTCTCTTCACACGTCAACCTTTGACCTCTATTGACTTGGTTTTTGCTATGCATTGGTTTGCCGTTGGTGGGGACCTCTATACACCGATCATTTAGGTCTTCACATATTATTGGAACGCCTCAAGAGGCATTCAGGTGAGATGTGGATTTGTTTGACCCGCCCTTCTAGTGAGATACATGAGGAGGGTAGTTGTTTCTTCTTAGGCTATTTGCATTTGTAGATTTCAAATATCAGAGCATGGCCTTCCCCTTCTCAGGAGCAAAGAGGAGGCTAAATTGATCCTGTCACAGCTTGACTTTAGGAAGTTACATGGGGAACTTTCAGCCCCTCCTCCTAGACTTTTTCCGCTGTTATGGCCTTCGTTATGACCTAACCTTGCAAAGACTAGAGTGGAGTCTTCTGCATATGCCGTTAGCATTCGCAAATCATTTAGTTTGTCTTCTATACTTCCATTCTTCAGGAGGTGATTCACTTTAGAATCATTTCACCTCTGGAGGCTCAAGATCTGACGAAGGCCTTGGAAGAATTTTGTTAGGAGAGCGTCAAAATTTGGCTAGATGCAAATGGTGATCGGCTAGCTCAGTGTCACAACCAAGAGACTCATGTTTACATCCCCACTATTCATGAAGATGTTGATAGCTCAAGCTTACTGACATTCCTGCTTCCCTTTCCTCGAGGTATCCATCTAAAAGAGAGAAGAGGATCCTTACTGATGCACCTAAGAAGGACCAACAAGGGAAGCATGTTTCCTATTCGTGTAGCATCCCAATCAATTAAAAAATCAAGGTAATAGCTAAGCTCATCTGAGAGTTTTAAGGGGATCATTATTCTTGTTTAGTACCGAAAAAGGTTGAACTTTGCCACATTGTAGCTTGACGACTAGGAGGGGCAAAAAGGTGATTCTTGAGTATAATCAAAGATTAAGGAGTTAAGAATCCTAATAATTAAGTTAAGATTTATTTAGAGTCTATTTGGCTAGTCAAATATTGCATAAAAGTCGACTGCTTCAGTTTCAGCTCAAACCACGCATAGGAGAAGAAGTGACCTTGTTGAATGAACGACTTGGGTACATGATTTGTGGGACTTTTTGGCATAAACTTAAGTCATAATATTTATCATTTCCCCTCCCAAATGATGATTCTTTTTCTCCGAAGTGATTGCTTTTATCGGGGTTAAACTAACAAGAAATAACCCATTAATTAATTTTGGGATGTTTGCTTTTTTTCATCCATCAAATCCAGGTAACAACTATTTTTGACTAATATAAGGTACATGCAACTTGCCAAGGGTGCTAAATAAGGTATTATAGGGTGTTAATTAGATTTGATTTAGTATTGGAACCTATTTTATTCAAGCTTACAAGCTAATGTGTTGTCAAGCTTTAAGCCCTTACTTTTTACTAGATTAAGCAAGTTGTATTTAGCTTCTCTATGCTGAATTTTAGTTGTTTGGCACAAAGGAAGGGTCTTTAAGAGGCAAAGCTCTCTCTCTCTCTCTCTCTCTCTCTCTCTCTCTCTCTCTCTCTGTATTAGCTAGTTGATGAATGAATGAAAAAGTTTAGTTCAAACTCCCTCAAAACTTTCTCTTGCTTATCTCTAGACTAACTCTCTAGAGAAGTGCTCAAGAGGCCTTTTGATCTTTTGAGTGGTGTTTCTTATCTCTTTTGATCAAGGAATTCGAGCTCTAAGTTATTTGGTGGTGATATTTTATCTCAGCAACTTAGTTTATCTCTTTCTGATTGCATTTGCTAGTTAATTTGACTTTAGCCTCCAAATTACCTGAGATCACTTCTTGGTACTCGACTATAGAGGACTAGAAGTGCATCACTTACTAAAGGCCGAAGTGCAGATACTTCTGATGGAGAAGGATGAGAGCCCCCTAAAAGAGGACTCAAGCGTTGCCTCTGAACGAAAGTGATTTCTTTTGAAGGAAAAGAAAAGCTCTCTTTTGGGTGAAAAGGAACATGGCTTGAGCTCTACACTTAATGAGTTACTAGTCTTTACCTGCCTTCAAAATTTGAATGATGTAATTTACCTCACTTTATAGTATTCTCTTATTTCGATCTTCAAGTGGGCACTTCTTATCACGTTTGATGTAATTATAGTTTGTAATGTTATCGTCTTCTGTAGTGTACCTAAAACTTTCATAGCAATGAACATTTCATTCCTCAACTTAAGCATGATTATGCTTTTTATGTATTGTAATTTATGTATTTTTACAATGGAGAACTTCGCTTGCTGCTTTCCTTTGTCAACAGTATCTTAAGTTGATGTAATTCATTAGGTTTTTTTGAAGTCTCTTTACTTTGCCTGGTTCGAGATAATTTACTCCGTCTGTACCTTAGTTCACTTCCAAAAAACAAGTTTGGCGTTGCCAAATTAGGAGGGCCTTTTCTCTAATTCGGTTTAACATAAACAAATTAGGAGAGACTCCTCTTCAATTCGATGGGGCCTAGCCGAATTGGAAAAGGCTCATCTCCAGTTTGGGAGCCTAGATGAATTAGAGAGGCACCTCTTCAATTCAGTGGGCCTTGCTAAATTAGGAGAGGATCTCTCCAATCAGGTTAGGCTTAGCTAAATTAGGAGATTATCTTCTGCAATTCGATTGGGCTATGTTGAATTGGGAGAGGACCTTTCTCTAACTTGATCAGGTTGGGTCGAATTGGGAGAGGCTTCCTCTCTAACTCGATTGGGCCTTGCTGAATTGGGAGAGAACCCTATCCAATTCAATTTAGCCAGCAAATGGGGAGAGGACCTCCCTTGAATTCGCTTAAGACTATTCGAATGGGGGGGGCTCATCTCTTCAGTTTGGGTTTAGCCTTGCCAAATTAGGAGAGGTCTCTTCCTCCACTTTGGTCTTGGCAATTTTCATAATGGGAGATTTTTTTCCTCTTTTTTTTTTCTATTTGAGTTTTTGACAAGTGGCACTGCATTTGATGTTAGCCATTTGAATTGGGTGTGGCTTTTGACATAATACTTGTACATATATATGCCACCATGCTCCCCTCATTCTCCACATTCATTCATGAGGCACCTCTAAAACTTTTAGAGAAAGAAAGTTAGAGAGATAAAGTTAAGGGAGGAGTTTCTTGGCTTCGACATTCACTAACATATCGTTCCTTCCTCTTTCTGCTTTAGTTTTCTTTAGCTAGCTCTTATACCATAGTCATGTCTCCTTGTCCTTTTCTAGTAACGTCCCTCTCTAGCCTCTCGTTAGGCATTGAAGGGTGTAATTTTAGTAATAACTTCGTCGATCCAAGGATATAATTTTAGTAATAACTCCGTCGATCCAAGGATATAATTTTAGTAATAACTCCATCAATCCATGCTCATTCCCTTCATCCAAGGGAGTCATTAGCCCTTTTAATGACGATAATAATCCTAAACCGGAGGTTAGGCACCAACAAAGTTCCCCAGCCGCGATCCCATTGTATGACTTCCTCCGGGTGAATACAAGCTTCCTTTAAGAGAGCTCTAAGAGCTCCCTATTTCTTAACTCATATTCTTCCAGTAGACTTGTGTCGTATCCTCGGGGGTTGTCTATAGCTAATTCGCTTCCTAGGCCTTTTGCTAGCAATGGCATACCACACACTGACATGGTGGATGTGTCGTGCCCCTTCTAATGACCCTCTCAAGTCTGATTCGAAGGACGGACTTGGTACCCATTAGATCAACCCATACTCTCATAAGGAGTAAGATGCATTCAGTTGCAAGGCTGATGGCTTATCATTCCTATTACCTATTGCGCATTCATAGGATAAGTCTGAACTCCATCTAGACTAAGTGATCCTTGTATCGGCGTATCCTGATTGTTATTCAGGTTTGTTGTTAAGTGTTATTACTTTTTTTGGATTTCTGCATCCATTTTATGCAGTTGAATTTACCATTTTAACACTTTTTACACCCTCATCCCCAAAACTTGATGACAAACAAACAAGGAATGGATATAACCAAACTATCATTGATTGATGTTCATAAGTGATAAAATTGGGGGTCAGCTAAACATATAACCAATGTATTACAACGAAACATGCCTTTCTTAGATTTAGACTACCTAAGCAACCCTTCTCCTACATCATGTGTACTACTTCTTGAGGTTGTCCAGTTCCAAGTCCTAAGGACCTCGTCTCCTTTAAATGTTGTGAGTTTGAATGTCCCGAGGCACATTTCCTTAATGATTATGTACGGGCCTTCCTAATTAGGAGTGAACTTCCCCTGGATTGCCATTTTTCGGTAGTTTTATCTTCCTTAGGGCCATAGCACCTTCATTTAAGGGTCATTCTTAGACTTTGTGACTGTAGAACTGACTCATCCTGATCTTGGCTATCTCCTCCTTAAGCTATGTATCACCCTTCATCATGAGGAGCAAGTCAAGTGCTTCCCTTAGTGCTTTTTTGTTGGGGTCATCTTGGAATGTGGTCACCCGATGGTTGTGGATGGAGACTTCTACTGGAATTATGGTTTTGAAGTTAGACACAAGCATGAATGATGTCTCTCCTATAGCACTCTTTTCAGTTGTTCAAATGAATCGGAATGTAGCTAAGAGTTTGTCACACCATAATTTCTTCGCACCATCCAACTTCTTCTAAAGTCCATTCAAAATCTGATTGTTGTTCGATTTGGCTTACCCATTTATTTGGGGTCTATCGATAGCGGTAAATCTTGTTTAAATGTTATACTCAATGCAATAGTCTCGTACCTTGTTAATGTCAAACTGGTGGCCATCATTACAGACCATTGCCCTTAGGATCTTGAATCTTGTGATGAAGTTTTTCCAGATGAATTTTCAGACTTCCCTTTCAGTGATGAATGCAACAACCTTCGCTTCTACCCACTTAGTAAAGTAATCCATAATGATGAAAAGGAACTTGTGTTGCCCTGGTGCTTTTGGGAAATGGCCTAAGACGTACCTGCCTCACTATGCAAAAGATAATAGGGAATGCATTTTCGTAAGAGGAATGGATAGCTGGTGGTGTGAGACTGCATATTGCTGGAACTTGTTATATTTCCTTACCATCTCTATTATATCTGATTAGAGTGTTGGCCAATAGTATCCAAACCTGAGTGCCTTTGTGGTCAGGCTTTGGCCTTCAATGTGCGATTCGTGCTCTCCTTCATGTATCTCCTTGAATTCTTTGCCTTTTTTTCGAAATGATGCACCTTAAGAAAGGAAGTGAGAAAGATCTGTTGTAAAGGAGTCGTCATACAGAAGGAACCACTCGTATCTAAATGAAATTTATTGAATTTTATCAAACATGTCAGCCTTTTTTAGATCTTTTGGTAGGGTTCTATCACGTAAATATCATATGGGATGGTCCATCCATGTCTCACTTCTGATAATCCATACCAACTCCTTTGTGTTGACAGTATGTTCATATAAGATCTCCAAATGAATATCCTTTAGGTAACTGTCAGGGGAAGAGCTGCCAAGTTCTAACAAGGCATTAGCTTGTTGATTTTCTGATTGAGGCATATGCTTAATTTCAAACCTCTTGAACATAGAAGACTTTTCCTTCACCTATGGTAAGCAAACAACCATGGATGCATTGCAAACTTCATATTCCCTTTCACTTGACTCACCACAAGCTAGGAGTCATGGAAGTCTTTGAGGTATTCTACCTCAAGTACATTACAAATTTCCATGCCAGCTAACAAGACTTCGTACTTCACTTCGTTGTTTGAGGCTTTAAATGTGAACCTCAATGTAAGCTCACAAATTTTCCCGTTAGGAGATACTATAATTAATCATACTCCACTTCTCTCATTAGTTGTCAATCCATGGACATATAGCATCCACGATTTACTATCTTTTACCTTTAACTCATTCAGAACCAAACACTCAGCAATGAAGTTAAGAGCTTGAAATTTGATTGCTTTTTTCGTTCATAGCTAATTCTATATGGGGCTAACTCAATTGCCTATTTCAAAATTCTTGCCGAACTTTCATAGTACTCAAGACTACTCTGAAAGGGTTAGTTAGTTAGTATAATGATTCGAAGAGACTTATAGTAAGGACATAATTTTCTCTTGTAATTAGTAGGGTATGTGCAAATTCTTGATTAGTGGATATCGCTGCTCGGCTCCTGTTAAGACATGGTTCATGTAGTACATTAGGAGTTGCCGTATGTCCCTCTCGGCCAACAAAACCACACTTCACATGATCGAAAACATCAAGGTACGCCAGAAATGGCTCACAAGTTATCAGGCTTATCATTCGAGGAAGTCCCCCTAAGTACTAGTTAAGGCTTTGAAAGACTTGCTTAGCTTCTTCATCCCATCCGAACTACCTTTTTCTTTAACACTTTGAAGAAGGAAGTTACTTATCCCTTAAAATCAGCATGAACCTACCAACTGCAACTATACAACTGGTTAAGTTTGCACTTCTTTCTCCATTGTTGGAGATTTCATATCCAACGAGGCCTTGATTGTGTCGAGATTTGCCTTTAGGTAACCTAAGCATTTTTTAGATTGAACTCCAAAGGTGAACTTCATTTGGTTAAGTTTTATAACATAGTGTATGAGTACCTTGAAGGTCTCCTCCAAGTCCCTTACATAGTCAATTTCTTTCACACTCTTAGTAATCATGTCATCTACATATACATCTACTGTTTTCCCTATGATTGCAGCAAAGATTTTATTGACAAGTCATTAGTAGGTATCTGGTGTTCTTCAAGGAAAATGTGATCATGTTGTCCACAATGAAAGCCATTTTCTCTTGATCTTCCTTTGACAAAGGGATTTGGTGATAGCCTCAAAAGGGATCCATGAAGCTAAGAAGCTCATGATTGGCTATGGAGTCAACCAACTTGTCTATCTTTGAGATTGGATACCTGTCTTTAGAACATCCCTTGTTCAAGTCTGTGAAGTCGGCGCACATCCTCCATGTTCCATAGCATTTCTTAACGAAGATGACATTTAATCAAGAAATGACATTTAATACCCATTCGAGGCATTGGCACTCCTTTAGAACCTTGCTTCCAAAAGCTTTTAGACTTTGGCTACTGCAATTGCCCTCTTCTTAGCCCCCAAGTGCCTTCATTTCTAAATGATTGAGTTGTGGTTTGAATCCACACTCAACTTGTGTTCCATTACCTCTAGAGTTATTCCCAACATTTCCAAAGAGTTAAATGCAAGAACATCCGTGTATCATCCTAGGAGTTGAATGATTCCATCCCTTGCCATAGGATTGAGATCTGTTTCAAGTTTCATAGTTCGTTCCGGTCGCGAGGGGTCTAGGAGGATAGGAAGCACTTCATTAGTTGGTTTCAGACGGGATCTTCCATGTCCTTCTATCGAAATGGAGAGTACTACCATTGCATATGTGGTTAACCTCTTCCCAATCTTGTTCAATCAGGAGGTCTCTCCTGGGAGGGATCTCTCGCTATTTCCTAGGGACTTCAAGCTTATGTAGTAGCACTCCTTTGCCATTTTCTGGTATCCAAAGACCTTTCTCGCCTTGTTATCAATAAGTTCAAATTGTATAAGTAGGAGTTAGGGTGCTACTACTGCTTTGATAGAACTGAGTGTTAGTTGTCCGAGGATGACATTACACGCCATTAGGACATCTACAAACCTGAAAGTTTTCCTTAATTATTCATGAGGTTCCCTTTTCCCTAACTCAGACAGGAAAACTTTTGGCTCTTAATGGATGCGTTGCTTGCTCATTGAACCCCACGACGGGAGTTTCAATAGCTTCTAAACTTTTCTTATTGTATTGCAACTTGTT
The DNA here is from genome assembly GCA_002740545.1 of Lophocereus schottii. Classification (NCBI taxonomy): domain Eukaryota; kingdom Viridiplantae; phylum Streptophyta; class Magnoliopsida; order Caryophyllales; family Cactaceae; genus Lophocereus; species Lophocereus schottii. The sequence goes on from NCQV01086151.1 coordinate 8,040, forward strand.
GAGGCAAGCAAGGGTGATGTATCAATTTAACTTCCCATATCGACAAGGATTTGTCATAAAATGGTGGTGCTGATTTTGAGCTGTATTACTAAGGCATCATTATGAGAGGTCGACAAGGGACGCATGTCATTCGGACCAAACACCATTGTTGGTCCTATGAGTGACTTCAACTCCGTAGCAACCATAACTTGGTTAAGTTTCCGAATATGAGCTTTCCTACATCTGACATTAAATTCGTTGTCGTCAATTCCATCGACTGTAGTTGCTATCATTTTTATGTCATGATCAGCATTGCTATCTTTCTTTTTCCTAGGGTTACGATGAGTTTGATCGTCTCCCTTTCTTGCATCAAGAAGCGGTTAAGCTGCCCCAGATTGGCTAGCTTGTGAAGGGCCTTTTTAAGCTCACAAAATTCGAAAGTGATGTGCCCATAAATCTAATGATACTTGCAATACTTGTTTTTGTTGTTGAATTTGATTGTAGTTTCAATGGGCTTTTGTCTTATTAGCTTGGGATTGCCCTTAATTTCTATGAGGATGTTCCTAGGACTAGAATGGAAGTGGCTCGTTCTCTCCTCCTCATTGCTCCTGTGCTTGTCTGGTTAGGATGTGCCCTTCCCATTTTCTCCTCTCTTCAGGGTGTCTTGTCAAATGAAGATGTCTTCAGTACATATCTCGGTGCCTATATGAAATCTTGGTGTAACAACTGAATTTGTAATCACTTGATTGACCTCAATTACTCGAACCTTAGTGGTTAATACCATGGAACAATAAGGTTAGGATGTTACCACCATCCTAAGGAGGATAAGGTTTAAATAATTCACTTAACATAATATTATAACACAATTTAGCTTAAATAAAAACTAAATGTTTGCCAATTTATACATTCTCAACTTCAAATAACAGTCTAATAATCCATAAAACTTACATTCTGATGACCTTTAACTTTATGAAATGTCATTGTGAGCTTGTTCAGGCTTCATTGACAGTCTCTTCACATCTATGTTGTTGTCAGGTAAGGATTTCATGATTTATTTGCCTAAAATCATAAAACACAAAAATGTTCAAATAATGAGGCAATACGTTTACTCCTACACTGTAAAGATAGAAATTCATTTTTCAGTGAGTGCACGCATTTCAATTCAATTTAGTTCGAAATGGGGGTAGATTATATTAAAACTGTTACTAGTTATTATCTGGAAGTGGAACCCAAATTGATGAGCTTATATGTACAATGCGATCATTGAATAGGTGCACACCTCCCAAGCTAATCGAGAATCCTGAGCTGAAGTCGCGGAATGCATTGATGGGCCTAAGCCTTGATTATTGATAACTGGTAGGTCCATTTGATTATGTGGCAAAACAATGCTTAATCATTAAATACTTGTATATTGTGAGATTTTGGTATTTATAAAAGACATGTGATTTTTGAAGGGTACAGATAGTAAATATACCTAGTATTAAATCTTTCTTACTACTACAGGGTATTGATTATCGGCTGGCAAATGACGAAAGTGATGTCGCTTTTGTTTCAAATAAATTTTTTATTATTAGTAACATTATGCAATTTTCATTGTTATGATCTTAGTAATTGAGCACTATACACTAGATTTTTCTTAGCTATTTAAAAATTTCAATAATTATTTAATTAATTATATTAACCAATCTCATTACAAATATGTAAATTTCCGTCCTTTGAAACTTAGTAATTTGTTACTGAAAAGGGGCAATGTTAAGTGGTACAACTTGGGGGTTTGTGTTTTTCACCATGGCTCTCTCATTGCCCAATTTTGGATGAGTAAGATATTTAATTTATAACTCAAGTATAATATCAACTTTCATTTACTTACTTTTACTCCAAAATCAATGTTTCACTTTTAGCCCACTAAAACTTTTAATTGAACCCATAGTTACTGTCTTTAATAATGTATGTATAATCATGGGGTGAATTGTTATTAGCACTAATCCAAACCTCGTACTTTTCGCCTCCATATGAGCATTAAATTAAGCAAGAATGCCCCTTTTTAATCATCATCAATACACAATCTATTTACTAGAAAAGAAAATCCAACCCAATTTATCATTTGAGTATAAGTTCCCAAGCATACACGTTTTAATTAAAATTCTAAACTTTTCCAACTCCCTCATTGATCACGATCAAGGTAGTGTTTATGTTGCCACCTTTTCATGCTCATCTATGGCCAATTTCAAAATACAACATAAACTACCAAATTTTCTCAAGAAAATGGTTTCCTCCCTCAATGTCAGCAGCCAAAACCCACAAACTCTATCTTCAAAAATATCCCCATCTTGCCAAGACTAAGAAAACTGACCAGTCCTAAACGGCCTTATACTCAAACACATGAATCCTATACTATTTTAGTGAGGACCATCTATCCTCGAGGATCATCAAAAGATACCACCAATGACACCTTCCTTGAGATCTTTTACTATATCATGCATGGAGGGATATCTGTTGATTTTGTAGAACTTATACCTGAGTACATGCTGAGGTCTACAATTTATCAAGGAATTTCTTTTGCCCTACTCTAATCTCTTAACCTACATCTTCAAGATTTTCAATCTCTCTCTGGAGGCAGAAGACCATCTTGATACTCAGATCCCTATAATCAATTAGAGCGCTCTGAAAAGCCTCAAATTCAAACTCATTCCCTTAGGACATTGGAAACATGAGGAGGAGATCTCTGCCAATGACCTTGAAACCCCCAAGCGACAACCCTACCTTGCAATTATTCCTCCTACCAAGTTAGATTGGTTTAAAGAAGACACTAAGGAGATTAATGAAGAGTAGCTTACCAGTTTGAAGAACTAGTCAAGTTGAGATCAAGAGAACATTGGTTGATCTCAAAGGGATCTTTGAGGATTTGACTCAATGCACTTCCAAGTTCAACAGTGCTATCTCATTTTTGAAAGTCGAGGAAGGGTCCTTGAAGGTGATAAATAATGAGTTTGGGGCCAATGCAGAGCGGTTGGAAACAACCTTGAAGACAGCTTAAGCTGAAATGAGTCAATGGGAGACTATTTAGCAAGAGATTGGTGTACCAGATGCTGTAGAGAAACAAGGTCGAATGCTCTAGCACCATTCCACCGTCCAGATGCATCCTCCACTGACGAAGCCTAAAGCCTCTCTCTTTCTTAGTTCTTAAAAACAATTTCATTTTCTTAATGTTTTTGAATAGTTTATATGATTTGAATAATGGATTGCCAAACATTTTTACAAGTCCTCCCCTTATGATGAAAGTCAAAAAGGGGGAGAAATGGTGTAGACTCACTTGGACATTGATCATGAATGATCAAAGCCTGTATAAAAGGCTTTAAAAGCTTCTAGTGTTCACAGCTAGGTGACTAGATGCGAATTTTGTCTTACCACTAATATATTGCTTAGTGCTGTCATAATCTGCTCTAATATGCTTACCTGCTATGCTTACATGACTCCTAAATTGAAGTTTTGTCTTTAATAAAGAATGGGAAGATTGAAAGCTCCCTCAAAGTTAGTGGTAATGTCATTGAATGGTTAAAGGTCACAACTCAATGACATTGAGTTTTGAGTGACAAACAAAAGCTCAATTTGAGTACATTGAGTTATATTACACTAAATTATTTTGGCCTTGCTGCAATCCAATGTTAATTTTAGAATATCTGACTTTGTACTTAATAGAATCATTTTGGATAGACGATATATAAGTTTATCCTATTTTATCCCTGAGATCTCAGTAGAATATATTGCTATTTAACATCCTTAGAAAGAATCCCTCATTTATGTTTGAATGGATTATATTTTATGATGCAATATATCCTTACCTTTAAACTAAGATTTTGTAAAGATTTGGTTATCCTAATTTAGGAAAGTTGTATTAAATCAATGTTGAGTTTATTTATAAATTATTTTTATTGATATCATGGGATATCAAGTGATCAAATCAAGCACTATCTACCAGCAATCAAGATCCATTATTTTTGTCAACTAAGAGCCATTTTTGAAAATACCAGTGCTTGGATTAACATCATTGGATACTGGGCACATAACATTGAAGATTTAGCAAGCTTTGCTCCAACGGTCAAAAAGCTTTTGACCTCTAAAAAAGGTGGAACTGAGCCAATTGTTAAGACACAAGAATAACATCATGAAAAAGTGCTCAAGTGGAATCATCTTTAGTACTCTCTTATGTACTTGTTAGTTAGTTGAATATTTTAAAGGGATCTTTTCAACAAGTAAGTTAGGGAACTTTCTTGGGTAGCTAGGTATTGAGAAGTCAACACCTAGTTAGTGTGCCAGCTAAGGTTGCTTAGTAGAGCAAGCTCGGACCGTTAGATAGTGTGTAACGCCAAAGTCATTGGTGTGTACTTTTTAAGTGAATAAGAAATGGAAGTGATTAAATCCTAAGGAAAGAAGTGCCTTAGGCGATAACTAGACCTCTTTGGAATGGTGAACATCATAAGCATTTCTTGTATTTAGTCCAATTTTAATTTTGCACTTTAGTTTTGTTTATTTTTGACATTGGTAACTAACCTTCAAGGTTGTCTTTTCTGAAATTGCTTGTGCAGTTTTAAAGTACACTAGAATTTGTATAAATTCTTAAATTTGAAGATATTACCCCATTCACCCTCTCCTCTATGGTGATCTAACATTGACGTTTGGGACATTCAACCTCCACCAATAAGCAATTTAGACCCAAGCATCCAAAATTGCCTAAAATATATAAGGGAGGAACCCAAATCAAATTTTATGTAAATCTTATCCTACTAAAACCCAAAAAATATATAATCTAATGTCAAGTCATTGACCTAACTTTTTTGGTTAAACTTTGCATATGAGTTGTTCCCTTTGGTTACACAACCTATTTTATTTTCCTTAAGTTCATGTCTTGCCCCATCTTCAAATCATTGCAAGTTCATGATTGTCTAGCCCCAATCAATAAAGAGATTCTTCAATTGAATAGGTTGGGTGCTCATATTGTTGAGTCAATACAATGAAGCAGATTTGAGAAAATGGTCAATCAATAGTTCTTTGATTAATACATTTGGAATGTAGGAAGTGTTTGGTTGGAAAGAAAATGTTTTTCCTGGAAAATCATTTTCTATGGAAAATGTTTTTCTAAGAAAAATTAATTTTCATATCACATTTTTCGTTATTTGGTACAAAATAAATAATTTTCTATGAAAAAGAGGAAAACATCTATTGAATTGTTTAAATGGCACAAAATATTGACTGAAAGTCATAGTTGAGATAAATGTTCACCAAATAAAGGAATTTTAAGCTTAAATTTCATATTAAAGTTTTTTTCAATACTTACTCTCAGATAATCAAGTTTCGATCTAAACGATTCAAATTATTTTAGTAACAAAAAACATCAACTGAATTATTTAACTAACGAAAAATATCAATTGAATTATCGTGACGAAGAAAAATGTTCATCAAATGAAAAAATGTTGTCTCAAAATCTGGATTAAATTATTTTTTATCTGATGATCAAGTTTTGATCTAAAAAGTTAAAATTGCTTTAATGACTGATTGAACTATTTTAGTGGCAAGAAATGTCGATTAAATTATCCCGGTGGAAATAAATGTCGATCAAATGAAAGAAATTTAAGCTGAAAATTTAGATTTGATTTCATTTTAATCTTTTCCATTGGATAGTTAAGTTTCGATCAAAACCATTGAAACCAAATTTTGTACCTAAATTTCAGCTGACCATATTATCAAAGAGTTGGATGAAGAAAATCAACTTTCTATCTTCTCAAAAAGGAAATCATTTTCCTCCATTGGGGGAGGGGGATTCATTTTTCTTGAAAAATAATTTTTCATCCTTATTGTTCCAAAGAACAGACAATTAAAAAATTATTTTTCAGGAAAATTATTTTTCCCCCAATCAAACACTACCATAGTTTATTAATGAATTATAAATCAAAAGTCCAACATTTTGATTTCTCAAGGAGAGTTGGCCAGACTCGCAGCATGAATAGGAAATAGTTGAGGTTGACTTGGTTCATGATAGTAAGCAAAGCAAGCATGGTCCTTATGACTCCTATTTAGACAAAGAAGATTAAATTGGGTGTTAGAACTTGTTTAGAGGTGGGTTTGTGATAGTAAGCATGGTCCTTTAAAATATCTTTTTCAAATTGACAATAAATTATTATGTATGGAGAACAACGTATAAAATAATATAGCTTATCTTTAATTGGAGACACAAATAATGCACACACATATATATACAAGTATTAGTATTTCTTAGTTCATCCCCTACTACTAATTATTAGTTTTTTCTATAAAATATTTTCCCAAAATCTTTTTTCTATAAAATATTTTCACAAAATCCTTTTCTGTAGGTCATTTGGAATCAGCCTCTCTACAGGCAGGAATGCTTGTAGAGATAAGGTTATCTACATCTAGATCTCCCCAAACCCTGCGAAAGTGGAATCTATACTGGAACGTGTTGTTGTATATATATACAAGTATTAAAGCACTTGTTACATGAATCAAATGAAATCAAAGAAAGGAAGCCAATCAAGAAAACATCAAAGTATGATAAGGTTAGTCAAAAGTATACAAGAAATTAGTACATTCACTAGATGAAATTGAGAAAGTAAAGAAAGAATAAGGTTTTAGAAGTAGTTTGGATTGAAGTACATCAGGCAAAATACTCTTCCTTTGTTGTTTGAAATATTATGGTATTTCCTTAATATGCAATTGTCCGTTGCATTCACATTTATTGCAATGGTTGAAAATTTTGAACCACTTTTACATGCTAAAAGTAAGGAGATTGTAGCTATTGTAAATATGAAAACTATAAGACGGAAGATTGGAATCCTAAGTATGAACAATGCCTGATTTTGCTATTGCTTGTAAACAGAAGGAAGCACTGATAGCCATTGGAAAACAATAAAGAATACTACAATAGGCTAACTTTAATTGGCACAACAAATGCAAATAACAGTACAAACTCAATTGATGCCCCATAAATACCGTCACTAGAACGTATAGAATTTACTAATGCATTAAAGCTAAAAATAATAAAAGTCAAGGACTAATCATGTACCGTTAGACGAAATGCTATCCATGAACGGATTCTCAAAAGCCGCACTGATTGTCTAGCCCATGTGGATGAATAGACAGCAATGTTGAAAAATATTAACAATAAAATGTACATAAAGCACGACACTAAATGAAGAAAAACACATTAAGAGCCATAAAAATATTATAAAGAAATAATAAATAAGTTAGGGAAAAGAAATAATTAATTTTAACATAATTTTCTGATGAAATTTGTATTGATCCCAATAGAATATCATACATAATAATAATTAAATATTGTGTCTTCCCTTTCTTCCCTTTTAAGGTGCCTATTGCATAGCCTAATCTTTGTCAATAAATTTATAATATATAAACAAATCCAAATCAATAACAATTAATAATGAACCAATGTAACACAATAATGTATAAAATTTATATTGAATAGTTATGTATAAATAATATTGTTTATCCAATCAATGTGTTTATGTATCGATAATACTCATTTTCTTTTCTAATGAAGACAAAAACATAGTG
>NCQV01086188.1:6195-18665 GCA_002740545.1 Lophocereus schottii
GAGGAGATCGATTTAGGGAAGAAGCTGAGCTCGAAGCTCAGTAAAGAGAGAGAAAGGAGTGCAGAATTTGAGAGAGAGAGAGAGAGAGAGAGAGAGAGAGAGAGAATTTCATTAATTGTCCCACTTCACCTCTCTTACAACCCCCTCCCCTTTTTATGCAAAGCGTTAACAAACTTAACTAACGATGGGCCCACTCTTCCAACAAACTCAACAATATAAAACTCACATGTCTCACACATGCAGTCTCCCAGCAAAATAAGCCTGTAGCAATCCCTTCCCTTAGAAAACAGCTTGTCCTCAAGCTGATAAATCGAATTGAGGGAACCTCTTTTCAATATCAGTGTAGAGTTCCTAGGTGACATCTTCCTTTGTCCTTGTAGACCATTGGATAAGAAGGTATACCACTGCATGGTGGCCCCTCCTTCCCAGTTTCCTGTCAAGCACAACAACAGGCTCAGCTACCAACAAGCCTTGATCATCAATCTCGGGGAGAGTAGCTTGATGTGGATGGTGACCCACATGCTTCTTCAATTGGGAAATATGGAACACTGTATGAATCTTGGAGGTGGATGGTAACTGAAGATGATAATCCACTGAGCCTATCCTAGGAAGGATGGGAAAAGCACTAAAGAATTTGGGGGCCATCTTTTGACACACGCTGTAAATAACAGAATGTTGTCTATAGGGCTGAAGCTTGACATATACCAAATCCCTTACAGCAAATTCCTTGGGTAACCTGTGTTTGTCAGCTTGAGCTTTCATCCTTTGCTGAGCCTTCTGTAGATGGTATTTGAGCATAGCAATGCATTCTTCCCTAGTTTGCAAACTCCTATCAACTGCTGCCACCTTACAATTGCCAGACACATAAGGAATGTGTAAAGAGAGTGGTTGTCCATACACTACCTCAAAAGGAGTGACTCCAATGGCTGTACACCAGTTAGTGTTGTACCACCACTAAGCCAAGGGCAGCCATAGAACCCATTCTTGTGGCTTCTCTCCAGTCATACATCTCAAGTAGCCCTCAAAACATCGATTGACAACCTCAGTTTGTCCATCTGTTTGAGGGTGATAGGATGTAGATTTGTGCAAAGCCACCTGTTGGCACTTGAAAAGGGCAGACCAGAAATTGCTCATAAATATCTTATCTCTATCACTAATGATAATTTTAGGAAGGCCATGCAGCTTGAAAATCTGCTCAAAGTAGATCTGCGCTACCCATATAGCCTCTGGTATGGGTAGAGGTTGCAATGCTCCAAAAGGAGCCTGTAAAAGGGGTTTGCATCTCTGGCAGACAATACAGGCCCTGATGTAATTCCTTACATCTCTTTTTAGCCCTTTCCAGTAAAACATGCTAGTGATTTTCTTTGCGGTAACAGCAACTCCAGAATGTTCCCTAATGGAGAATCATGAAAAAGCTGAATAATGTGCTGCTATAGAGATGAATCATTTCCCACCAGTTTTCCCTTCCTCCGAAGTAGGCCCTGCTGCCAAGTGAACTTACAGTGAGCCATTAAGGACTGAATAAGTCCCTGTAGGGGCATATCTTGCTGCCACGCAGCCTTAATTTTATCCACCAATCCAGTATCAAGAGTACTCAAGTGTAGGGTAAACAATTGAGCACATGAAACTGTTGAAAGCCCATCAGCAGCTGCATTTTGTTTTCCTTTCCTTTAGACTACTTGATAGTCAAAGCCCATCAACTTACGAAGCCATTTACTTTGGAAAGGAGTAGTGAGCTTCTGTTCCATCAAATATTTAAGACTGAAATGATCAGTCTTGATAACAAAGTGCCTTCCAAGTAGGTATGGTCTCCACTTCTCCACAGCCATGACCACAGCTAAGAATTCCTTCTCATAAGCAGACAAGTGTTGATGCTTAAGAGATAAATGCCTTACTGAGATATGCAATAGGATGACCCTGCTGAGATAGAACAACTCCAATTCCCACCCCAGAAGCATCAGTTTCAATGACAAAGGGTAAAGAAAAATCAGGCACAGCTAATACAGGGGCTGACACCGTTGCAGCTCTGAGTTGTTCAAAGGCCAATTGAGTCATTTCATTCCAATGAAAGGCATTTTTCTTTAGGAGATCAGTAAGAGGTTTGCTCATCAGTCCATAGTGCTTGATAAACCTCTTATGGTACCCTGTAAGACCCAAAAACCCTCTTAACTGCTTGATTTTATTAGGAACTGGCCATTCTCTCATCACAGTAATTTTCCCAGGGTCAGTAGCAACACCTTTGGCTGATATAATATGCCCGAGGCATTCTATTTGCCTAACCCCAAATACACATTTAGTCATTTTAGCAAATAATGAGTGTTGCCTCAGTACCTCCAAAGCAGTAGCTAGGTGAATGGCATGCTACTGCTATGTCTTGCAGTAGATTAGGATATCATCAAAGACCACCAAGACAAATTTCCTTAAATGTTGTCTGAAAACATGATTCATCAATGCTTGAAAAGTGAAAGGTGCACTGGTGAGCCCAAAGGGCATGACAACAAATTCATAGTGACCCGGTCCTAAAAGTAGTTTTGGATATGTCACTTAGGTTCATCCTTACTTGCCAATAGCCTGATCTAAGATCTATCTTAAAGAAGAAATTAACCCCATATAACTTATCCAATAGAATGACAGGAATAGGGAACTTATCCAAAACAGTATGCTTATTGAGCTGTCTGTAATCCACGCACAGCCTCCACGACCCATCCTTCTTTTTGACCAACACAATGGGAGAAGAATAAGGGCTTTGGGAGGGCCTTACTACCCCAGCTTCCAGCATTTCCCCAACTATCTTCTCTATAATATCTTTTTGCAAGGCAGGATATCTATATGACCTAATATTGACAGGAGAATTCCCTCTTTTAGGGTCATCTTATGATCATGAGATCTATGGGGAGTAACTGGGTTGGTTCCTCAAAGACATCCTTGTATTTATCCAGCAGTTCAGAGAAAATAGGTGCAGTGTCTTGTACCTCACAATTGAACAGATTGTTGCACTACTGGTTGAACTTGGACTGTAAAAATTTGTGAATGTTTGTCAATTCCTTTCTCTAAGGCTTTGCAATCAATCCATCGTATGTTTGCCTTGTCAGTGCCTCTCAGTACTTGCTTCTTCCAATTATAGGTAAACTCCATTCTTAACTTCTCAAAATCCCATAATATAGGTCCCAAAGTAGTCAACCATTGAACCCCTACAATCATCTCACAACTCCCCAAAGGGATTACCATCATATCAGCTTGACACTCTTCTCCATGCAGCTTCCAAGTGAATCCTTTACAGATGGCAGTGCTGATCAGCTTCTGGCCATTAGCCACAATGACTTGTATGTAAGGAATCCCTTTCCATTTCTTGGTAGTGGCTGCATCCAAAAAATTGTGTGAACTGCCAGAGTCTACCAAAATTTAGAGGGTATGCTTCCTAGTCCTTCCCACCAATCTCATAGTTTGATAAGTGTTTAAGCTACTGATAGCTTGCAAAGATATTTAAGGCACTTCCTTCCTCATATATCCCAGCAATTCCTCCCCAACTTCTTCCTCCAACTCATCTGATTTTCCTTCTTCCTCATTTGTTTCCTCAAGTACTTCTAGCCTGTAAACCTGAGCTCTACACTTGTGGCCTGGAGAATATTTTCATCATAGAAAAAACGAAGGTTGTTGGCCCTCTTCTTATCAATTTCTTTAGAGCTCAATAGTCTTCCCCTAACTCTGGATTTAGATGTAGCAGAAACAGAATTTTGGCCCATATTACTTTTTGTGACAGACTGAGCAGAATTACTGGACCTCTGAAAGCCAGAATTGGTAGCCTGTGATGCTCTGGACTGGGAACCAAAACTCCTCATCAGTGATGGGGGTCTTTCCAAAATAGGTTTAGCCTTTCTTGTAATAGAGGCAAGAGTAGCTTCTTGAAGTTTGGCTATACAGTAAGCATCATGTAATGTTTGCGACCTAAACATTCCGGCAGCAGTTTGAATTTCATCACTCAATCCACTTAGGAAACAACTCACAGCATGGTTCACTGGTAGGTCAACCCTGGTCATCAGAGCATCAAATTTTTCTTGATACTATTCTACTGTTCCAAGCTGCCTAAGCTTCATTAGATCGGCAAGGGGATCATTAAAAGCCCCCTCCCCAAAACGAGACATAATAGCCCTCTTATAACACCCCCATTTCAGCCACCCTTACCCAACCTTTGCAAAAGATTGGTGCCATAATAAGGCCTCACTGCTTAAATGGATAGATGCTATCTTTACTTTCAAGTTGCAAGGAGTATTGTCCACTTCAAAAAACTGTTCACACTTGTAGATCCAACTTAGTACATCCTCTCCATCAAATCTTGGAAATTCTATCTAAGAAAGTCTAGAGAGAGCAGTTTGATTGTTACCATTAGAGGATCTGCTTCCCCCTGAAGAATCGTTCGCCAATTGCAGCACCTGCCTGTTGAGCCCGGTGATGAGTTCTCTAAGTTGGTTATTTACCCTCTTTTGCTGTGCCCGGAATATGTCCATCGACTGTTGCACCTGCTGCTGAAGTTCCTCCCACTTGCGATTTTCTCCGGCTCTAGTGTTGCCTGAAATGGCCATGGGGTAGAAAGATAATGGAAACGGTGATAGATTGCAATCTGGATCAATCAAGATTTCTTGATAGATTGATTATGGTGCCAGAATCATGCTCTGATACCAAATTGATAGGACCTCCTAGGAGAGAAACTCGGAGGAGATCAATTTAGGGAAGAAGCTAAGCTCGAAGCTCAGTGAAGAGAGAGAAAGGAGTGCAGAATTGGAGACACAGAGAGAGATAAATAATTTCATTAATTGTCCCGATTCACCTCTCTTACAACCGCTCCCCTTCTTATGCAAAGTGTTAACAATCTTAACTAACAATGGGCCCACTCTTGCAACAAACTCAACAATATAAAAGTCACGTGTCTTGCACATGCAGCCTCCCAGCAGAATAAGTCTGTAACATAATAGCAGGTCGAATGCGTGAGGAGAGATAAGTAGCAACACAGTAGGAAACAAACGGAGGCTAAGATAGCGGAGCGAGGGGAAGAGAGAGATTAGGGTTTTGGGGATTGTTGGGGTTTTGGAAATAAACGTAAAAAGGCAAATTGTCGAAGATTTTATGATAATTGATTTTTTTTTCAACAACTATAATTAACTTCAACATCAGCCATTGATATTTGGGAACAAATCTAATTAGCTTTAATTAGCTTTAGAGTTAGTTGTTGTATTTGGTTCTACCTGATAAATGACTGTCTACTTTTTTTTGGAGGAAAATTACTAATAGGTTTTGCATTTGACCTCTTTATTACCTAGCAGATTCTCTTTCAGATTGGTATTGAATTTTCTCTAAGAAGTTGTCTGCCACTGTACAGTGTACACTGACGTGATAGAGAGTTGGCAAGTGATGCATGAAAAAGACAAGGCCGCCCTTCAAATAACTAACTAACTTGTTATCAACATTATTAACATTATTATTATTATTATTATTATTATTATTATTATTATTATTATTATTATCATCATCATTATTATTAACATTATTGCTTTTAATATTACTAACAATATTGACATTATTATTTTTAAATTATTTTTAATAATATTATTCATATTTTATTTCAATAATAATTTATGTATTATTTATGGTTCCATTTATAATTATTATTTGGTTATTTATATCATTAATATTAATAGTATTATTAGTATTATAATTTTATCATTAATTTACTTTTTGTTGGTTCTAATATTAATAACAACATCAATAATGATTATGATGAGAAGCAGATGATGATGATGTTATTGTTGTTGTTGTTGTTATTATTATTATTATTATTATTATTATTATTATTATTATTATTATTATTATTATTATTATTATTAGCCCAACCCAATACCCCCGCGTGCGCGCGCGTGCACACACACACACACATGTCTGCGTGTGTGTGTTTAGCATCATTGCCTGTTAGGTTTTAATCCCATGATTTAGGTTTTTTGGGGGCTAACACACATATACAATGTAATTGATATAAATTGATAAAAATATATAGACTTTAGGGTCTTGACCTAACTAGTTTATGTCCGTATGATTGATGTATTAAGGTTAAGGTTAGGGTTTAGAGTTTCTGGTTAGGGTTTAAAACTAAGGTTTCAGTGCTCAGGGTTTGGAGTTTCGCTTTACAATTTTGGTTGACTACTTAAAACTCATAACCGTAGGATTTAGCCTATATGGTTTAGCATTTAGGATTTAGGGTTTAGGGTTTGTTGCTAGTTTATTATTAATTATCTTCAATTGAAGTAATTTGATAGATTATAACGTACCCTAAAACCTCTTATACGTACCTTAAATAAAAATCTCAAACCCTAAACTTGGGATGCCATGTTTCAAACAATAAACCATAAACCCTTTCCATATAAAAAAATTTTATCCTCATTTTTAAATGTATAAAATATATAGATATTCTACACATAATATTTTAGTGGGAATGACCATTGTGCGAGTATTCATTTGAAATTCCTTTTAGATTAAAAGATAGATTTTTTTTCATTATTGTTTCTACCTCCACATGATTTACAAGTGAGATGAAGAGGCATTCTTAAAAGTTGGGTGTTGAATATTATGCTCTGAAAATTAGAATTTGTGTAACACAGAATGCTAACATCTTATATCGTCATAAGAATTAAGGTTGTTAACCTAGGTCACCTAATTGTACTAACATGGGTTAACTTGTATTGACCTAGGTTAACAATTTGTAATTTATTTCAATCAGGCATTGAAAATCAATTACACTGTTTGCAATGTTATTACACTTTTAACAACTAAGCTAATATCACAACACCAAACACAATATAGTTCACTGTGCCCACAAATTCAAAAAAATACACAACACTAACATTCGCCACAAATTGCACAAAATTATTAACTCAAAAAGATAACAACATTCACATTTTTCAATTATTCAAATTGCAATTTTTTTTGAAGAAACTAGAGATACAATAGAAAAAGTCTATCACTAATAATAAAAAAAATAATTTTTTTAATAAAATACAATTACAATGCTAAATTTCATTTAATGCAAGAACAATGATGTTTTTATTAACTCTGGTAAAAAGAAATTAAAATTAATAAATCTAATAAAGTTAGAAAATATAAATAAATGTTTAACTTGAAATACAAAAACCATAACTACAAAAAATAATAATCTTGAATAATGAACTAGAAGGGAAAAAATTACTGGACTTTTTTTTAAAAAATGCTTGAGAATTTTGCAATAAGGGTTTAAAATTAATTTATTTATATGAAGAAAAAAATATTAAAACTAAGAATTCATATATTTAGTTAAAATATAATACTTAAAATTAAATTTTCTATTAAATATGAGAAAAAGATGATTTCTTCGTTAAAAATATTTGAAGAAACGGAATAAAGTTATTGCAGCCCTTATTGTCATACAATAATTGATTAATTATGTCATATTAATTTTTTTTAAAAACGTGAGTGACTCTATGTTATTATTTTTGGCATTACATGTATCTTCTCAAATAATGTATTTGTTATATTGTCAAAATTAATTTTGGATGTTAGAAAGAGAATCAAATAACATCTTATATGAAAATGAGGTTTACGAAAAACAGAAAGTTGTTAGAAGGTAAAGGATTAATTTTAATTACAAATATGAAATGAATGTTATGGTAATGAAACTGCTTTTTGTCTTTCCAGGATAAATTTATGAGGGTGGAAAAGAGAGGTGGAAGGTAGAAAAGAGAAAGAGTCAGTTGCTAGCTAAGGGAAGTAATTACATTAGGGCAGCAGAGTAAATTGTGCATGATATGAAGTTGCCAACTCAGATCTGTACCCTGCAATTTGTTCCCCTAAAATAACACGTCACTGAAAGAATATTTGAGTAATATAAAAATTAGAGCAACACTTGCTAGTAAGTTTTCCTTTCTTTTTCCCTTAGTCACCTTTTTAACGGCGGCTATTGCCAACTGCTTCATTCTCTCTCATCTTTCTGGCCATCTCTCTCATCTTTCTTCAACTGAGAATAAACTAAAACTAATTTGAGATAATTTCCAATCATTTAAAGTACATAAATTTAGGTCGAATTCACGGCTAAGAACAACACCATCTCCTTCAATGCCACCTTCATCAAATCCCATAAGAAAATTCCTCTATATCCTCAATTCATGATTGTTAAATATTTTTTTATCAATTGGGCAATTAACAAAGAGTCATGTATACAAGTTCAAATGAGGTTCCAATCCAAAACCAATTAGTAATGGATGGAGTACCTTACAAGCTTATATACATGCTTGAGCCCTTTAATTTCATCAATGTGGGATAGCATCCACTATCATATTCTTCAAATTTAACCAAAGTAGGATAACACCCACTTTCATACTCCAACACTTCCTCACGTATGGGCTACTAGCAAGGTCCAACATGTGCACACAAATTTAATCAAATAGGAATGGTGGTAAATAAAGATCGAGCAACCCGCTCTGATACCATGTTAAATATTTTTTATCAATTGGGCAATTAACAAAGAGTCATGCAAACAAGTTCAAATGAGGTTTCAATCCAAAATTAATTGGTAATGGGCGGAGTAACTTACAAGCCTATATACATGCTCAAGCCCTTTAATTTCATCAATGTAGGACACCCACTATTATATTCTTTAAATTTTAACAATGTGGTATAACATCCACTTTCATACTCCAACAATAATACTCGTACAAAGCCTCCCCATTCATTTCCACTAAAATTCCACAACATGATATACTCCAAAGAGGGGAAAAAAAAAAACCATTTTAGAGATATCTATGATTGGGAAAGAAAAAACCTCCATTAGCTGAAGGGGTCCAAAGGTCTAAAGGAGAGAGGACGGGGAAAAGAAAAAGAAGATTGATTGGGTCATTGTGGTCATTTTCATAGAGCGGTTGCAATGGAAAAGCCTCGACGGCAACGTTCGTAGGGGCAGAGGTGGCTTAGTGGCTGAGTAGGTGGAGATTTCTGGGCGCTTGGCTTTCAATTTGACAGCTAGTAGAGAGGAGAAAGGGATAGAAGAAGAGATGCTATAAGAGAAATAGAAACTTAACCTACTATATGGGTTGTAGGTAATCATCATTAACGGTCCATATTAGTTTATTTAATATGGACAGTTAAAATTTGTCAATATTGTTAATTGAAATTTGTTTCAATTATAGTACAATTTTCAATTTATTGTGTGCAATTGGATGGACATCTCATTTGTCCACCTCCACCCATAATTATGGTTATAGTTTTCTTCTATTTTTGTTTGCATGATTTTTTTTGATTCATTTTGTCCACTTTATTTTACACTTTATTTACTTGGAAGTTTGATATAATATGTTCATCCTTTTTATCCTCTATTTTTTTACACATAAAAAGAATTTATATTTGTTAAAAAAAATCTTTCCTCCTTTTTGTCTTATTTTCTATTTCGTAGTTTATTATTTATTAATTTTATAACCTATTTTATCTTCTTTTTCTTTCTCTTTTTCTTTTGTATAAGCAAATGTGGAGAAGACCAATGAGCAAATACTTATTATTTACTTCCCTTATTTGCAAATGGCACACCGTACATGCTCCCCCCCGCCGAAAAAAACATGCATACACATTTGTTTAAATTCTTCCACTGAAATATTAAGGCATACACTTATATTTACATTATGGACTATTTTTGTATAAAAACCCTAATTTTTAAGATAAATATTAATTGAAAATTTGTATATTTATTATCCGTAATTTATTCAATAGAAGCATAAATATGTATTAT
The DNA here is from genome assembly GCA_002740545.1 of Lophocereus schottii. Taxonomy (NCBI): domain Eukaryota; kingdom Viridiplantae; phylum Streptophyta; class Magnoliopsida; order Caryophyllales; family Cactaceae; genus Lophocereus; species Lophocereus schottii. The sequence continues at coordinate 15,992 of NCQV01086188.1, forward strand.
TAAAATAAACAAAAATAAGAAAAAAATTCACTACAAATTTTTATATGTATGGATACAACATTAGTGAGTAATACTACATATGCTAATGACCTATATAATATATTTAATGAGCAATACAATGTTAGTAAGAAATATTTATATTACCTTTTATTATGACATAAGCGCATTCATATTATACATATTTAGTCAGTATAATATAATCCAACTCACTAAAAATATGTCATATCTCACTAAATATAAGCCATAGCTCACTAAAAGGTGAATATATTATACCTTAGAATATAAACAAAAAAGTATATGTGCTAATTAAAATTATGTACTATATTGTTTGTTCACTCATTTTTTATTATGATTAATTAGTATTCCATGCCAAATCATATTGATCACAACATACATTTTATAACTCACTAAATATCTGTCATAACTCATTAAATAAATAGCATAGCTCACTAAAAAGAATAGTACAGATAGTCAGCAAATGATATTATCAAATTCTTGGGTTATGCTATAACTCAATCATTTTTTACTATGACATAAGGATGTTTGTATTATATTTGTTGAGTATAATACAAATGTAGTGAACTCATTAAATATTGTCCAACTTACTAAATATATGTTATAGCTCACTAAATATATGTCATACCTCACTAAATAAATATCATAACTCACTAAATATATGCTATACATTATTTTTAATGAGATGAAATTCGAGTGTAAAGTTGCTTATGTATAACCGGTTGTATGATATAACAACTCACTAAATAAATATCATAACTCACTAAAATAGTATAGACAATTCAGATGCACATAACATTTTTTTTAGTGCAATTGCACGTTTGGATAAGTTATACAGTATTTTTAAAAAGTGAAATTTGGGTACATAAGATATATTAGTTTCGATCTATCTGCTCATTAAAAGTATATAGTAGCTCACTAAAACTATGTCTCAACTCATTAAAATATTTTAATGAGCTATATGTTATTTTTAGTGAGCAAAACTAGGTGCACAACAGCATATTTTAGTGAGCTATATGGTATTTTTAATGAACCGAAATCCAATTTTACAATTGCATCTGTACAATCGATTGTATGATATAACAACTATGTAAAAAAAGATAGGTAGTGATAAATAAATAAATAAATAAATTTGTACAAATGCAGTATTAACTAACAGTCTGTTTGGATTGAGGGAATAGAAAGGGGGAAAGGAATAAAGGTTAATGAACACTTATTCTCTTTACTGGGGAATATTAAATGAGAGGAAAGGAAGGGGAACCGAGGCGAACATTTCACCCTCATTCCCCCCCATCTTTATTCACCCTCAAAATTAGGGGGAAAGGAGGGGAAGTAAAGATTTTTAATAATTCTTCCCCCTTCCGCTCTATCCCATCTTACAACATATCCAAGCAGGTAAGTACCAATCACACTATTAAAAATCTGGGAATGAATAGAATCCCAAACTTTCTTATGATTCCTCAAGTTTTATAAACTCTCAATCTTTGTTGTTGCTCCTCATGTCATACTTGATTGTTTCAATTATTAGCTGTTCATCATCAACAACTTTCAAACCTACGAGCTTACCGATCTCTCATATAGTCCAAACCTCATGGGAGATAGAATCTGTGGTTTAATTATCATCATGCTCCATAACTACCTTTTTAGATTTCTTTGCTTTGCTGGCACTTATTACCTCCACTTTATCGAGGTTGTTAGGTTGGTTGTTTGGAGGGGTTTCAACTCGTTTACTAGCTAGAGGCAATGGATTCATCTTCGCAATAAATATCTATTAAGTAAAATTTGAAGTCGACAAAATTGAATTTTTTAGGCTAATCAAATTGGTTTAAACGCCTATGAATCAGACCACAAAACAAACAAGTGTTTTGACACAGTTCCAGTGTAAGATTTAGAATCGACAATCAATTCAATAGAACCAATCTATTCTTTTATTTTTTAATATTTGTTTTCTTTTAAATATTGTTGGTATTATGGCATTTTAGGGTGTAATATATGGACCTTCAGGAATAGTTAGCATTAGTGATTATGGAGTGGCATGCAGTAGTTAGCAACGGTGAGGAGCAATTTAGGAGTTGCGTGCGTAACCTTAAAATTGTATATACAAATAGCGATTGTGAGTGATTAGCAGTGAGGACTTATTAGTGGCAACTAGAACCAGTTTGATATAGCGATTAGCGGTTTAATATAGCGGTCAACAGTTACAAACTGGAGAAACAAATATGCCATTAGTTTTGTATGAACTTTGTACGAACCTCTCTAAGATATTAAGTATGACTTTTATCCCATTACGGACTATCAGAATATTTCTACTATTTTAGGTTTGTTCATGTTAATGTGCCATATCAAATATTAAAAATTCTTATTGCATAAAAAGAGTTGAAGGAGCAAAAATTAAGTTGTAACTACACACAATTTTTATTGAGAACAAAAATTAATTTATTTCATTCAAAGTTTTGGTTACTGGTTCCGGTTAAGCAGTGAACTGTGCCCAAAAGAACAATTAATGGATTATCGGTTGAGCAAATTATTCAGTTTTAGTTCCACTTCACGTTTTTCTGAACTGAAAATGCTATTAATTAGTTAAAATCTAACCAAACTGAGTCATGGATAGCCCAAATGCATTGTATGCCCCATGTGTTTCATCTTAATTCAACAGAAA
>NCQV01086189.1:1286-12556 GCA_002740545.1 Lophocereus schottii
CGCCTATGACCTGCTATCGACGACTAACAGGATTGAGGCCGATGACCAGGCAGCGGTTGAGCCCGATTCCGGTGACCACCAGAAACAACACAAACAATAGTAGAATGGGCTTGGGGTAGACTTATTCGAGGTCTGTGTTGGGTAGCAAGTTAGGAGGCGAATTTCTGGGTTCTTGAGCATCCAAATTCCCTAAATTATTAATGATTTGCAAAATATTTAAGAGTTAATTATGGAATTTAATTTGCTAGTTAGAATGGAATTTTGATGAATTGAGAATCCATCGGAAGTAGGAGAATTATTTGGGTTGAAATTGAGATAATTTCAAGGATTGCTATGGACGGTGTTATGAGGAGGGAGTTCGGGTTGTGTTAGAATCTGTGAATTTTACGAACTGTAACTGCGTGTTTGATGCCATGTATTATATGTTGTTCGCCTGAATCTGGTTGTAGCCTGCTACTGAAATTGAGTCGTGGTTTTGTTAGCCTTGATTCAAGTGTGTACTATGCGTGCATGTCGTGATTGAGTTCTATGCCCAAGTGCTTCAATCTTAGCTGTTCAAGGTTGCCTACTCATGTTTAAAGGTCTCATAGTGAATAATTTGTAAAATATGAGTCAATTTTTCCGAAGCTCACTAGATTTAGTTTAAGCATGCACTACCATTCTCGTATTAATGCTTTCAATTAATTAAATTCTTCAAGTAATTGTTTTAAGAGTAGTTCATTCGTTACCATGACTAAAACATCATTCGAATTACTTAAACAAGTAACTTGAATGTTTAACAACCCCTTAATTATTTCTCGAAGTTACTTAAATGGGCCATCGAGTTGGAAACAACATGAATTATGAATGAATATGTTTGTATTATGCTTGAAGGCATGTGTTAATAAGTGTGCATGCGAACTACTGTGATATGGCAAGCATGTTGAGTTATGTGGTTGGTAAGGATTGTAGATGTAATAGGTCAATCCTAGATCATGTTTATTTATTTAATTACCTCCTATTAATGATTTTCTAATATTTATTTATCGCATTTAGTCATCTCGGTGGAATTTTTTTTTCATTTGTGCCCTCACTTGACAGTTCGTGTTTTATTTATTTATTTATTTATTAACAAAAATTTTGGGAGAATTGATATCAGACCCTAATAATTTTAATCTAAGTGATTTAATTTGTTTTTTTGTAACATCACCAAAAAAAAAATTTTGAGCTACGCAGAGATATTACTATTACAGAACGTTTTATTGTCGAACGCAACTTATTTTGGCCCAATTGGAAGCCTAATAAGCTCGTCTAGTTAATCTAGCTAATTGTCGTCATTAAGCTTGACACAGTTAGCTAAAAGTCACTTTTGAAAATGAAAACTCACCCAAGTAATGTTGGAGCATTTCAAGCCTAGTTAAAAAAAATTTCCACTCAAACCTCTCCTTTTTCTCTCCACCATACACAGCTGCCTCACCCTATTTCTGCTGCTGTTTGGCCACTAAACTACCACTAGAACAGTCCCCGCTAGCCACCCTAGCCACCACCTACATCCCCACAAGCATCAAACCTCACATATATCCCTTTTTCTTCAAGCAAAGTAAGTGAACCCGAACCTTGTTCTTGTTAATCTTGATTGTATCTTGGTTTTGATTCTTATTTTGGTTGTTTTGATGGTTGATCATATTTCTTTGATAGAAATAAGGGTCATTTTGAAGTTTTGAGTGTTGGTTAAGTTTGAAAGTATGAGAGAGTTGAATTTGTTCATGATCATGCAAGCTTAAGGTTGAAAGAACGTTTTTCTCGGATTGTTTTGTATTTGATGTAGTGGTCTTCACCTAAAATAATCTTTATAGGGGTGTTTTTGGTGATTTGGATGAGATGAAGAGGAAGTAAGTTGGTTATAAGCTAGGGTTTCGGCAATTATGCATGTTTGAATTATTCTTGACATCAAGCATGTTGTTTGAATATACTTTGATGCAAAATGAATCTTGGATGCATTCTTTGACTTGAAAAAAAAAATGATGATTTGGTTTGATTCTTGAAAAAGGAGTGGATTATGGGAATTTCTCCAATTGATTATAAAGAATCATTTTGCTCATTTATGCAAATGAATAAGATCATGGATGTATTTGGAGTGGGCTTGCGAAAGAGAAGAATTGAAAATTTGATGTAGATGATTATGGAGTGAAATTGAGTATTATGGCTTTGTATGATAATGGGAAGGACCAAAGCTTTGTTACATGATTTTAAGGAGTGATTTTAGATGGGGATTTATGTGAAAAGAAAGGAGAAAGTAAAAGTAGTGTAGTTGTGAATTAGCAAAAAATAGAGGACACTTTGCCATTAAATTGGTAACAATTGGCCCATCTAACAATCATGAATTTTGGTGGGCAAGTACATCAGTGAGTTATTTTCTAAATGCCCTTTGAATCACTTTAATCTAAGTTCTGTGGAAAACGTTATGGCTATTTTGCTAGAACTGGCACCCTAGTGTTCTAGGTCAATATTGGGAATCCTATTGTAGGAATCATGTTTTGTGCTGCACATGAAAGTTTTGTTGGACATTTAAAGCTTTTTATATTGGTGAATTGGGTTTCAAGTAGAGGTTGGAAGATTAAGTTGCGAGTTATTTATTTGAGCTCATGTTAAACCTTTATTATTTTTTTAACTAAAACTATCAGCTATGAAAATAAATACATTTGCTAATTATATGTTCCCATAACAATATTTTTGTATAGAATCAGGGCCTAATCTATCGTTTCTTTCCCTTTTTGTGCATAATCCTACCCCATGAATTTCCTTAAAAGAATCCGGTACTGCCTGCGTCTTTAGAAATCAGCACTTATTTAGCGAAATTATAATATTTTGGTAAGTACATGAATGAATTAGTTTAATCAATGATTTATCACATAATTAGCAACCCCATCAGTCATCAGTTATTAGTTATAGGGCATTGCTCATCAATTACCTATACATCTTCAGGCCAGGTCCCAATCGGCTTGGCAGGTGTACACCTACCTTTAGACCGTAACAGTTACCAGGGGTTCACTATCAGATAATAATTGACAATGTATTTTTATATTCATCTCATTTCCTATTTTAAGTTAAAATAAATTGCAATGCCAACCTGTTTTTCAAAGAATATTTAACATGCAGGAATGTATGTACTGAGTTTTAGCTCACAGTTTGAAATATTTTTATGTTTTGTTTTAGGCAGACACTCAATGAATCGCCTTCAGCCTGGCAGGCCAACTGAAGAAGATAAGTGAGCGAGAAAGTTTGAAAGAAATAGTGGAGTATTAGTGTTAAAATTCTTTAACACTATATTGTGAAATATTCTGATGTCAGAACTATATAATCTACAAAGAGTTACTATATTTTGGTGTAAACACTGAGATACTAGAAACTGTTTATGTATGGTTTTGATGATTTGTGATTGTGTGAATGTTTTGTGGCAATAAGCAATGTTTCGATTAGTTATGTTTAATTATTTTTAAGCCCTAGCCTTATCGTTGGATAGTGGTAATGCCCCGATCATTGGGTTGTCACTTCTAATTGATAAAATTAATGGAAAGAAAGCAAATAGTGGATTATGTGCATTTGGGATGTTACAGTAGACCATTCATTTGATGAGGATTTTTTTAAGCGAAACTGACCATGAATAAGTTATAGACATGTAATCTTTTAAGACAAGTTTTATTAATGTTTCCTTTGAAAAGTGAATACGCATTTGGTCATTAACTCGTTTAGAAGCATGTTTCGATAAGATGAATGGTTGTATGCTTTTCAAAAGTCAAATGACCATATTAAGGCATTTTAACCTTCATGAGAATGAAAGTGCCATTGTCGTAACGCAATGAGAGCTTTAAGGCAAAATGTGTTTAAATTGAGATGCATCTGAAATGTTTTAGGCTAGTTGAATGGTGCTAAGTGCTTAGACAAATGTTTAGGGAGGAGACTCAATTCTCATGAACCCTAATTCCTAGGGATTTAGACCTAGAAGTAGGAACCTGGAAGACCCTGACAAGGGTAATGTGCCATTGATTATGAAAGTCTGCGGGGATAATATGAAGGGCGAGTGTAGATCACTCCTGTGAGCATGAATATGAGAATCCAATGCCCCTCAAAATGATTTCGTACCTGTTATGTGATAAGAATTCCTCGTTTGAGGATTAAGTTCGTGCAAAGATTTGAAAAAGTGCATGCTCTTGGAAAGAGCTTTTTATTGAGTCAAAATGATTTTCTAGTGATTAACAACTATTTTATAAATGCTTATTTCGATTTAAGTAATGATCCTTCCCTTTATGCGTTAAATCCAATCTCTTACCAAAATGAATCTCACTTGGTGATTTTAATTGAACTCCTTGATGATAAGTGTTTATGCGTGAGTTAATTGCTCTACTATTCTCCATACTCGAATTCATGCGTGAGTCAGCTTACTTCTGAGTTTGGTATGCTTCTTATGTGATTTTAAGTAAGTGCTCATCACTATTAATCTACAAGAGGCATAGTTTAAGCCAGTTGAGAACTCTTGGGCATGGAATAGAAGGAGATTAGGAGCATCTTTGAATCTTAAAGGTTGTTGAGGTAATAATGAATATGGGAGACCTTATGTGATTATTATACGATATTAAATATCCAACATGTGTGATTGCTACTTAAAAGTATTACGTGCAACTGTTTTGTTTTTCTGGGGGTTAAGGATCACTCACTGAGCGTGTAATAGCTCACCCCTCTCCATTTCCACTTTTCCCAGGTTTTCAATGTAAGGTAGAAGTTGACTTATGTATGCCAAGTTGGAGTTTTCTCCCTTGCTTCAAAAAAGGGTTAGCTGTACAGATATACGTAGCTTTATAAGACTAATGATCTAATATGGTGTATTTATAGATTCCTAAATATATATAGATAAAGTACTTTTCTTTATGTATTGCATAATGAATAACAGTTGTTCTGAATGGCCATGTGGGCCGTCCATCGAATAGTAGGTCGTTTGTTTTAGTTGGAGTTAGTTATTTTTGTGATGTAAATCCCCGCGCTCCAAATGTATGATCCGTTGAGTTGTATCTTTTATTTTCTTTTTATTATTGAACTTTATTATTTGGTTACTCTAGGTGTGTGGTCTATAGAGTTGTAGACTCCATCATGTAGCCGCTGAGCCTATTTTGGTATTCTTTTATGGTTTCATTCATCGCATGAGCTAATGTTAGGATTGAAGCCTAGGAAATGACTAGTTTTAAGAAAACTCTGTTGGTTTCACTCTAGGATTTAAGAAAATGTTAATATCCCTAACCCTATGGGATAGGGGGTGCTACAGATAGTATCAGAGCAACATCCTGTGACCATAGGCAGCGACCTGAGTCTTGTATTTCATATAGTTATCTAGGAATGTGTTTATGGTGATGTGATATATGCCATGGTTTTTTGTGCAGATGTGGTTTTGGTATGAATGTTGGTGCATTTGCTTAGCTATATGCGGCTTGAGTAAGCTGATTGCCTGAATGAATGAACCATTTGCTAGAGTATTGGCTAAATGACTTGTATTATGAATGAGCTATGTGTTAGCTCAATCACTGATTGTTTTATGTATGCGCGTTGGTGATTTAAATTAAAATTTTGAAGTATACTTGATTTGAACACAAATGATTGGGAATGTTTCAACTCCAAGCTCATTCTTTGCCCTTTATGTACGATGTGCTCCTTAGGCCCTGCAATGGAGTGAGCAGACGTACTCAAAGATGGCAGAGAAGAAGTTAGGCACCGTTAAACGACTCTCCATTCCTGAAAACACGAAGATTTTGGAATATTGAGTTCTTTTCTAAGGAAGTACATGAGATCTAAATTCATAATTGAGTGCCGTTATACATGATTGAATGTTGCTTATGGGTATATACATGTGGAGATGTCTACATCGCTAGATTTGTTAATGATAAACCAATAAGAAGTCGATTAAGACTTACTCTTTATGTTTGAAGACCCTACTAAATGATACTTCCTTGTGTGAATTTCGAATTGCTTAAGGGAACTAAGTGAGAACTTCGTATACATGCATGTCAATATAGGTAGTCGTGATAGGGTCTTGTTGATTGTTGCATGGGTGTTATTCTGAGCATCCCATATCCTTGTCATTGTTACTTATATATGGTCATGATCTAGACTTGTTCCTTACATAGAAAGTATCTGTTATTTTCCACCATGCAACTACCAACACGCACTAGTCATCTAGGTGTTATGCTTACTGTTGTATATGATATTACTGTTGTTATAGGATTAGTAGCATCTTAGTTATATCAAACTCCAATACACCGAGAAAGGATACAAGAGGAATAACTAAATAGACTTTGGAGTTGATCTACTACCTGACCCATCAATTCGGATGGGCGAGTCAAATACGGGTTGGGTGTATTCGGGTTTGGGTAAAATATGTGTCAGGTGTATTTCAAGTTCGGGTAAAACATGAGCGGGTGTATTTCAGTTTTACAGGTTTCAGATCAACCCAACGGGTTTAGAGTGCCTTTTTTATAAGTTATTTTTCTTTTTTCAAAATCAAAAATTCTGGATATTTATTACTTAAAATTGTCATTATTTAATGGAAAAGCATAATAATTGTAATTTCTCAAAAGAAAATTAAAAATGTTCAAACTTTTTATTATATTATATGAACATCTTGTATGGTTGGATAAAGAATCAAGCCACACTTGATTTTGGGTAGATCGACCCGTATCTTGAAAGAAGTCAATAGCGAGTTGGCTATTTATGGGGCAGCCCGTCTACAGTATTTTAATATGTTATGGTGGTTTGACCACTAATAACCTATTTAATAATTAAATATTTTTATTAAATAACCTACGAATGTCCAATCAGGTAAAAATTAATTAATGGGTTGACCCCAATATTAATACGGCTAGTCATTTTCCTACCATTAGCATAATAGATCAAGACTAGTTAGAACAAAAATCAAATAAAATTGAATAAAAGAAGCATAAGATATTATCTTGCAGTTATAACATCAAAATTTTATATTATTACAAATTAATTAATTTAAAAACAATTAGACATATTTGTTTAACTAAGTACATAATGTATGACTTGTGCATCTTTAATGCTTGTCTTCTTTTAAATTAACTTTTTAAAAGATTAGATAGTTATTTCATGTAATTTTATACTCATTTTTAATGTTTTTTTGTTTAAAAGTTGTCTACGATATTATTTTTAGAGAATGGAGAAGAAAAAATAAGGTTATTATTGTCTAATTTGTAAATAGAAACAATTGTTATACAAAAATTCTTTTAAACTATTTGATAAAAATGACTAACCATTATTGTTAAGAGGAATAAATTAGAGAAAAATCAAAAACTAAGGATATAATATTTGGGTCAAGCCGGGGGGTTTGGGTTCGGGTCGGGTTTGACACGTTAATTTGCAGGTTTTTCGGGTTCGGTTTATTGCGAGTTCTGGTCGAGAAAATCATGATCAAAACCGAAAATTTTCGGGCGGGTTCGGGTCGAGTTTACGAGTTGGGTCAATTTTTGCAAGGTCTATGTACTATGTATGTCACCTCATCACCTTCTGGGGTGATGAACCATATCTTTCTAATACATTCCTAAGCATTAACACTAAGTGTAGAAGCCAAAATGCCCTATAGTAGAAGGTGAAACCTCACTTCTACACTACAAGTCCCTAAGACTCCTACCACCACCCTATGGCACGTAAGTGTCACAACACCTCATGTACATTTGTGAGGCTATTAACACCATTATTAACTTATCGGTGGCTAGTTCCTAACAATTTTGGGCAAGCCTCAAGGCATACCCTTGATTCCAAGTTGTAGATGAGGGTTGCACTCATGCATACTCGTCTAGATGTCCTTCCATGGGACGCTACCATGAACGTGAAGGTTTAAAGCGTAACCATGGCATTATGTACAATGTAAAAGCCATGGAAGCCTATATAGTTAACTTGAATTCGTATGCATGGTCATCTATGTGCTTTATAGATGAATTGTATGGTAGATACACTTCTTGGTGTTTGCTTGACTTGAATTTGGTTAAGCATGTGACTCAATTGGTCAAATGATTGAACTTATGCAATTCGCAGCATGAACCTCTGAGTCGTTGCTTGTATTCTATGAATTCTTTGATCTCATGTTATAGTTTGAATAACTATGTACATATGTATTTAATGCATGATATGACGACCATAGGAGTTGCAATCGCATATCCTTACCATTGTTTGTCGTGCTTGATCAAATGATATGCTAGTGTGCCCATACTTATAGTTGATTTCTGGACTCAAAGGCTCATAAATGAGTGTGTGTATAATAATTCTTAGTATAACCCGACTCAACACCTTAGCATGACATAACTAAGTTATCTTGTACCATGTTTTGAGCTATAAGTGTCGTGTGCCCTATGGTAGTTTTCCATAGGAGATTCTAGAATGGTACTATGCTAGTCATTATGCTTGCTGCCGTTACTATTTTACTATGTCATGGTTATCGTATGTGGATTTACCACAATTTTGGGTACCTTGTGATTGGGATGTCGTGCTATCATTTTGCATATTGCCACTACTATTTTTGAATTAATGACCAACATTTACATATCAGTATGTTCCTTATGATTGTTGATATGATTAATTGAAATATATGACATGATGTTGGCTACTTGTGCTAGAGTATGTTCCTTGGAGAACCTACTTGGGATAAAAAGGGACCTAGATTTAAGCCTACGAGCATAATGCTCTATTTCCATATTTCTATGATTAGGAAATAATCAGTTTTAAATAGAAACCCTAAGGTAAACATTATGATCACTAAACTATGATTGTATTATTTGATGCATGAACTCAGTATCAGATGTATCTTTGCCAAGGGAACACTTCTTTATTTCCCTATGAAAACTACAAGCCTCTTGGTTACAATACCCATACGAAACCTTAACTTGTTAGTTAAACTCCCATAAAATGGTAGTTAACCTATGTTAATGCGATGTTAGGTAGGCGGATTGTGTGTGAAACCTATTCCAACCAAGGAATCAATCTTTTTGCCTCTCTTGAGCAGCTTGTGCTCAAACCAATAGTATACTTTTACTACGTATTGACCACGCCATTACGATATAGCTTCTCTAAGTTTTGTCTATGCATGACAATTTACAGCTGCATATGTTATTATTCTAGAAGTACTTGTTATATTTAAGTTAGACTGATCCATGCTACTTATGATTCTTGAACGTGAGAATATTGAGTTGTTGATTTTATACGATGTCATTGTACTGACTTCATGCTATGTGATGCCCTTGTTACTCTATATGCTATAGGAGCTTCCAGGTCAACTGACTCCTTAGAGTGATTTGACGTCATGCTTTGGAATGAACTTGAGCCAAATGACTGCTTGTACATGACCTTGATTTGTTATGGCTTAGTTGTCATGCCTTTAGATGTTGATTCACAGTGATGCATTTACATAGAATTGTTGATCACAAAGTGAATAGTGTTTGTATAATTGAAGGTCTGTGTCTCTTTTAAAATAAGCTTAATATGGGTTTCCATGGCCACTCATTTGCCCCTCTTCTACACAATTGCCCTCGGGCCCTAATAGAGTAAGTAGGCACTCGAAGAGGATTGGTGACACATCTGCAAGTGCACAGGTGTTGTAGTATAAATTAAATGATCGTTTTCAGGGACTGCACTAATTTATCGAGCTGAAGTCTTATTGAAAATACCAAGTAATCAAGTTTCAATGAGTCGATTTAAATAAACTAATTATCTAATTAGAAATAAATCAAAGTAAAATATCTAGGAATTTGACTCGCCAAGTAAAGAGTTGGATTTTAGAATTAAGCAAGCATTTTTCATGGATTGAACGATTTAACGAATTGCAATCGAGTTGAATTTCTTCCTTTCTTTCGAACTAAATTAAATTGCCCAAACGAATTCAACCACACTCTTTCAAGTGTCTTTAGTTTAGTCTAGGTTGAAGATTCGTGAATGCTAAGTCTCCTCTTGGCAAGGAATTCTCTATCGAGTTTCACTCAATCAAGTTCCATCAAGATGATCTAGTAGTGAGTTTCACCTTTTACTACTTCACTCAACTACCTAATATAAGCAAGCAAAATTGGCCAAAGTTTACTCACACTATTTCAATCTCAAGATAGAAGTAAATCACTCCTATTATGAAATATGCACAAGACTGTAAGATAAAGAATCCAACTGCAATACTATGGCTAATAAATCCTTGGATTAAATAAAACTACACACTTATATTTCAAATTCAACTAAAATAAGAGTTCAAGGATAAATTCAAAGGGAAAGAAAACTTTACAACAATGGCAGCCCTTCAATTGTGCCATAATCTTCAAGCCTCCAAGACCAAAGCTTTTCCCTTCAATTCACCTTTTGCTCCTATATAAACTAAACTAAACTCTAACTAAAAGAGAGGGATGCGAGAGTAATAGTGAGATGGTTATGGTTGCTGAATTTTTTTTCTCTTAAGCCTTGGAATACGCCTTTTTAAAGCAATAAATAGAGTATCCTCAGCCGCACAACGAAGGAAGATGAAGAGGTTAACAGTTACACGCTCACCATAGCCGATGGGGAACATCACGGTCAAACCGTGGTTCTGGCTGGTTCCGCAATCTTTGGCTCTTCTCTTACTCCACGAGCATGGGACTTGGGGTACCTCCATGGTGGGTCAATATGCACTCAAAAAATGAGGGTTAATCACTGGGTCAAATGGTCTGAGATCTTGCAGAAGTCATCAAAGAATCATATCCAATTATAAAATGAGAATATGAGTATAAATTATGACATTAAGCCCATAAATTCCTAAAGAAGTGCTATAAAACGTCCCTAAAATGAAGTATATATAAGCACTTATCAATTAGCGAGGAGGGGACTGGATATCATAAGCCTCTTTTCTGATTTAAAAGATATCATTAATTGTAAAACAAGATTTCAGAGTCTATTATGAGTTGTGTAGATTGTGCCATGTGTATGTGCATGTTGTGAATGACTGAACTATAGACCCTATAATTTCAAGGAAGAAATTCTTTTAAGGGGGGAGAATATAATAGTCGAAATTCTTAATCCGGGCCTAACTATGTAGATTAATGTTTTCATGAATTGTGTTTTATTTAATTGGCCATGTTAGACTATTTAATTACATACTAATTAGGTGTGATACTTATACGGAGTAGTTTTATTAGTTTGGCCGATTTGTTACATAATTACATGAAATTAGTTAGTTCGCTAAAAATTAAGCTGAGGTGTACTTCCGCAGAATTAGCAAATTA
>NCQV01086191.1:0-13440 GCA_002740545.1 Lophocereus schottii
TTCCAAAGCTATTTCATAAGCATAACTGAACTAAATAGACAAGAATTGATTTGAGGCGTTCATTCATTGTTTCAAAGTTACATTTTAAGCCTAATTAATCCATTTAAGCATAATACGATTTTAGACGTTCGTTTACTACATCGAAGTTACTATTTAAACCTAATTAAGTCATTTAAACATAATATGATTCAAGGCATGGATTAACTAATTAAGCAAGCATAGAATCAATGTATTCGTATATCATTTCGAAGTTACTAATGAGGCATGGATTAACTAATTAAGCAAGCATCGAATTAAGGTATTCATATATCCTTTCGAAGTTACTGATGAAGCATGGATTAACTAATTAAGCAAGCATCGAATCAGGATACTCATATATCATTTCGAAGTTACTCATGAGGCATGGATTAACTAATTAAGCAAGCATCGAATGAAGGTATTCGTATATCCTTTCGAAGTTATTGGTAAGCGCATATTAACTAAACTAACATATACCGATTCTAAGTCATTTTCAAGGATAATTTACTGAAATTAACGTATATCGATTAGAAGCATCATTGGGTCGTTTCAAGGCTATATTTTCAAGTATAATACGAACTAAATTAAGCATAATGCGATTCAAGGAATTCGTTTATTATATCGAAGCTACTATTCGAACTTAATTAAGTCGTTTAAACATAATACAATTCAAGGCATTCGTTTATTCCATCGCATGTCAAATTTCAGGCATGTATTAACTGAATTCACTTGCATCGGTTCTAAACATGCATAATTCATTTCGAACTAAATTTTCAGGCATATATTAACTGAATTCACTTGAATCAAACCTGAACATGCGTAACTCATTTCGAACTAAACTTTCAGGCAGCGTATTCTAATATATGATCAGTTTAATTCTAAACACCTTTAAGGCTACCTAAACATGTGTACTCTAAGCTAAAATTAGTCGAAATAAAGCATACATAATCAGTCATCATATTCTCAATCAATCTATGTAATTCTAATCTGGCAGACATCACAACTTAAGGGCCAAAACATTTTCGAAATTACTAATGCTTAGGAGGCAAGAAACACCCACCTCACAAATATGACTCATTTAACTGTCGTCGTTGGTGCTGCCTATCCTCCTTCCTCCCTCTTTCTCTCGACCTTCAATTAGGCTACCAGTAGTTGTGGTGGTGGAGGTGGTGACTAGGGTCTGGGTCGTGGCTCCCACCCATCCGTCCATCCGCCACTTCGTTGCACACGCTACCCCTTCCCCAGACAATCCTCTACCGCTGATTCATCATCGGCAACCGTCAGAGGCCGCCGCCCCTGTCTGGTGGTCATCGTGCATCAGGCCTCCACCTCTCACTGAACCTCTCTCTTTTGGCCCGATTGTTCTCTATCACGAGAAGGTCGGCATGGATGTGCGATAGCCATGCATTAGTGTGGCGATGTTGCACCATAGCCCCTCTTGCCCACTTTCTCTTTCTCTCTTACATTCTGGTTGTGGGTCACCAGGAAGTCCTCGAGGATCCCCCTCTTTCATGTTTTTGAATCCAGAAAGGGGCTTCGGACCCTTTTGAATTCTTTTTTCTTTTTTTGTTTTATTTTTTTATTTTGGGTCTTAAGCTAATCTATAATTGGTACCGCTATTCTAGTTCGTATCCCAAACTCTAAACCCGAATCGTTAATACGACCTTCTATCAACTATTCGTTCCCAAATACGTCAAGGTTCGATTTATTAAACCTCGAAACTAATTCTAAAGTTAACAATCTACTCGTATTTGGAAATCAACTAAATAAATCGAATAGTGACTAAATGAAACTGTCGATATAATTTAAGGGCACGAATAGCATAAATTAACTTTAGAATCAATAATGGCAATAGCAATTCTTTTTAATGAAATTATCGCTCACATAAGCACATCGATACTAATTTAACTCATATGGTCAATAAAAATACGAATTTTGTAACATAGATGGTGAGGCAGCCAACTTAACGTAAAATGAGGGATGTGGGTCTTACAACTGCATTCTGCCCAAAACTAATCAAGGAAGCGTAAGCTACTATTTTGGTCTTCCTTTATTCTTGTCGAGGTTATAACTCCATTTTGATGCATAAACTCCTTAGGAGGACTCTTGGCCTTCCCAAATGATAAGAGTGGCACACCCAAAGGGCTTTGGATGGAGTTGAAATTGGAGCTCCAAATCAGTACAAAGGCCAAGTCCCCTTTGATGGGGCTTGTGAGCATTAAGGAGGATGTGGGAGTTCTCTTGAACTTAAGTGGGTATGACACTTGCTTCAAGTTCTAAACTGTTTGATCTACTTCCTATCTTTGATGACTCTGGTGATGAAGAACTCTGAGACTTTGAAGACTATGGTGATGAAGAGCTCCTAGACTTTGAAGAGCTATAAGAAACCTCGGTTCCTTCATCCTTTTGTGAGTAAAAAGAACTAGCTTGCGAAGAGCAAGCCCATCTCCCTCTTTTCAGGGCCGCATGTTTTTAACTAGAAGTAAAAGTAGAGATAACAAGAGAATTCTACTCCTTGGCTTTCTTAGTCTCCTCTCATATCTCCCCTTGGTTTCAACACATTCACCCTTAGTGATTAAATAAGGAACCACAAACCCATAAAATTGCTCCCAACACCCTCACTCTTCACTTTACATCAAGAAAACCTAAAGTGAGACCTAAAAAGATTGATGGTTTCTTTCCAATGGTCGAAAAAGTTGATGGAAACTAAAAAGTGTGAGAAATGCTCATCTTGTTACAAGAGCCCATCTACAAAAAGTCTAATAAAATTCCTCCAGAAGATCTTAGGAATTTGAGGGCAAATTCATTCCAACAAGGGGGGATGATGTACAAATAAGGGGTTATGATGATGGACAGGTCTAAGTGGTACCTCTGTCTAAAGAAGCCGAATAGATCCTTAGAGCCATGAGAAATCAACTAGAAGATCAATTGAGCTACTAGCCGCTTCTGCCCATTATAAGAAGTAAATTTCAGACTTCAGTTGCCTAATCAACGAGTGACGTAAGTCTATTATTTTACCTTAGTCTTTTAGTTCAAGAAGGTAACTTTTTAATAAAGAAAGTTTTAAGTCATTTGGACTTCATTTACCCCTCAAAAGCAGCCTCAAATCCGAAACTATACATTCTTCCCAGTTGAGCTAGAACAGAACATGGTCTTGTGGAACCAATTTTTCAAAGTTTTGCTCAACTTAGGTTTGAGGAATTTTAATTTTTGGACCCTTTTCATGTTTACTTAGAGGTTAGCAAAAGAAACCAGGTTTACATCTCAAAGAGAAAGTGCCAAAAGGGAGGAAAGTTCAGGAATAGTCTTGTCGAGTCCAGTAGATGACCAACCTGCTGGGAATTGGAAGCTCTATGATACCTTTCCTAAAAATAGACATTTAGGGGTTTATCCAAGCTTTTAAATGACCCAATTGGGTATGGATTTTGGATGTTATAGATGTTTGCAGTTAGACCTGCCCTCCTACAAAGTAGCTAAAAACAAGCTACTTTTCACTTTTTATACTTGATTTACTTTTTGGTTCCCTATATTGTTTTAGCCATTTGTTTGTCATTTACCCCAAGATTCTGATTGTATGGGTTCCCTTTATATGTGGGAATACCCTAGTATTGCGCACACTTAGTGACTGAATGAAATGGTTGGGTTTTTAAACTCCCTCAAGATCTCTCTCTCACTTATCTCTAGTTTAGCCCACTAGGGTGGTGTTCAAGAGGCTTTTATGATCTTTTGAGTGGTGACATCTTAGCTCACTAGCTCTAAACGTCGAGCTCTATAACTCTTGATGGTGATATCTTATCCAAGTGACTTAGTTTTGTCTCTTAACTTCTCTTATCTTACTTATCTCTATTCTATCTCCCTGGAGCGATGTTGAAGAGCCTTTTATAATCTTTTCAGTGGTGATATCTTATCTCACTATCTCTAAAAGTTCAATTCTAAGACTCTTGGTGGTGATATCTTGTGCAAGTGGCTTAGTTTTATCTCTTATCTCTTATCTCTTATCTTGTTTATAAACCATAGCTTGGTTTACTTGCTATACTGAGATCACTTCGTGATTCTTCAGATTTTAAGAACCTAGAAGTTTATCATAAACCTCAAAGGGGCCTAATAGTTCTGAACATGAAACCGGGTTTATATTCTACCTTTAAACCAGGTGTTTCCATTTGACTCCTTTGCAAAATATAGGACATCCTTTGGACTTTGGCTAGTGAATTGAGACTTCTTTAACTTGCTTGGGCATCCACATTGGGTTGTCTAGATGGCACTCCATCAATATTCCACTTCAAAGACTTTAGAGAAGCTTGAAAAGGCACACTAGTGAGCTTGAGCTTGATTGCCTAAAAGGCCTTTTGAGCTTACTCAGTCTATTCAAACCATTTGGCCATGAGTACTTCAGTCATGGGAGCAACAATGCTGCTAAAATTATTGACAAACCGCCTATAGAAAGATGCTAGACCATGAAAACTTCGGACTTGATGGATGGAGGTTGGAGTAAGCCACTCATGGATGGCTTTGATCCTGCCTTCATAACCATGAATCCCTTGAGCCAAGACCACATATCCCAAGAATATGACTTATGAGGAGAAAAAGTGGCATTTCTCTAAGTTTCCATAGAGTGTCTCTTAAGCTAGGATACTCAAAACTTGGTGGAAGTGCTCAATATGCTCCATCTCACTTCGGGTATACACCAATATATCATCAAAGTATACCATCACATACTTGCTGACGTGGGACTTAAGAACATGGTTCACAAGCCTTGTGAAAGTGCTTAGTGCATTTGTCAAACCAAAGGGCATAGCAAGCCACTCATAAAGGCCTCCTTTGGTTTTTGAAAGTCGCTTTTCATTCATCTCCCTCGTAGATCCAAATTTAATAGTAGCCACTTCTAAGATCAATCTTAGAGAGGATGGTGGCTTTATGTAACTCATTAAGAAGGTCCTCTCCAATCTTAGGATGGGATAGCAGTATTTGATGGTCATCTGATTCATCGCCCTACTATTCACACACATCCTCTTGCTATGATCCTTCTTGGGCACGTCTTGAGTTTCTTGTGGGTTCATTCGGTAGGCCAGCTTATTTGGGAGTGTGGAACCAGCAATGAGGTCAATTTTATGTTGTACGGATCTTTTAGGAGGTAGACCATAAGGTACTTCCCTCGGGAAAACACAATCAAAGGCTTTTAAGAGAGGGATAGGCAAAGAATTGGAAAACTCTTAGGTTCGGTTGATTCATGGCCAAGTAGAATCCATTGCTTGTAAGCAACAAACTCAAGGAGTTGAAAGTAGAGTAGGGTGGGGAGAAAGATATCCATTGTTGGAGTGCCCTGGGGCTCACTTTGAGTGGTAGGCTTGAGAGGGATAAGGCTGATTTTCTTATAGTTTTAGTGAAGATGTACATGTTTAGGCAGCCATCACACATAACTCTTCTACCAAAGAGCCAAGGACGTCTTAGAAGTACATGAAAAGCATCCTTAGGCACAATGTTAACCAAATCTCATCCTTTTTTTCTTCCTAATGGATACAGTAAGTGTACACCGGGAAGAGATTTACAAGCCTTTACCTTGATTGAGCTATTGAATGGTGTAAGGGCTTGGATAAGGTGAGACCGCAAGCTTGAGTTTCTCCACCATGGTCTTAGAAGCCACGTTAGTACAACTTCCACCATCAATAATCAGAGGGTGTACCTCCCCATTCATGATGTAGCTAGTACGGAAGATGTTTTCCTTCATTCCAAGTTGTTTTGGGATGCTAAGCCACTTAATGCTCGCCTAATCACAAGCATCACCCCTTCATCCAGTCCTTCCTCAACCCCCTCAAGGACTTTATTCAAGAGATGCTCCTTCTGCTCTTCTTCTCCTTCCTCATTAGCTCCTTAAAGGAAGCTTGATATTTGACCAAACACACCACCCTCTTGTTTGGGAAGTCAAAAGCAAAGTGATTGAGGCCTTGGCACTGAAAACACCTCTTCTTGTCCGTGGCTTTTGGTGGGGGTTTAGAGGGAGTTTAAGGGGTAGTGGGTTATGAGGGTCTTGTGCTTGCATTTGAAGGGACCTTTTGGGTAGTCTAAGGGGGTTTTTTAAAGCTAAAGGGTTGTGGACTAGGCTTGGTAATCACACCCTTGCATTTCTGTTTCTTTTATGACTCCACGTTATGAGCTAAAGTGCTAAGCTCATCAAGGAAAGTATATGGGTGTAGCTCCCTAGCGTGCCAAGCTAGGGAAAGAGAGATTAAGTAACCAAAGATCAAAACAAAGCAAAACCAAGGTAAAGAGAAGTAGAGAAACCAAAACTAGCTTGAACTAGCACAGTTTTGAGCAAGAAGGAAGAAGGATAAACTAGTACGAAAAAGGATAAGGCACAACACCTTTCAGCTCATTCAGGCTCCTAATCATACTTAGGGATAAGACACACCACCCTAGGTAAGCTTAAGACTCACTTGAACCCCACTTTGATTATCCAAATAAAAGATAAGTAAGGGACAGTTCAAATTTGATGGAAAATATTCTCAACTTTCATATATGTCAAATCTCAATGCTACAGCATTAAAGGAACATACAGATAAACGAGAAAAGGCGTTAGCACTATTATACTCAGTATGGGGATTCAAAAGGGGGCAGCTAATGGGAGAAAGGAATCAAAAAGCAAGTAAGTGAAAAAGGTGAAAGTGACAGGCTGCCTGTCTCTTTCAGCGCACAACTCCTTAATTCAAACAGCTATAACTTCTACAATTCTTTCCCAAATCAACTCCAATGAGTGTTGTTAGAAAGCTCAAAAAGTCTGTTTTCAAGTGACTCAAATTAGATGAATTTGGAGCTGCCTTTTAGAAGTTATAGGCCAAAATGTCTTGGTTATCCAAACTAGATCAAATTATGCTGCATTCTGAAAGTGACCCCATTTGACATATTGCCCAATGACTTAACCTAGAACTCTTCTTATGCCCCTATAGATGATATATAAGGGCTCAAAAGGGTGGATTTTTAGCTCCCTAAATCTAATTTAAGCTTGAGTAATCAAGCTTACAAAACCGGGCAGATGCAGTGGCACTTAGGCAATTTGGGCAGCCATGATGTCTTTGATAAGTTGAGCTATTCCCTTCTCTTGACTTGTTAGGCAGTAAGATGTTGAATTGATCATTATGGAGTTGGTCCCCATCATCCTCCCCTCATTGAGAAGAATTTGCTCTGAAATTCTGCAAGGTATCATCTTCCAAGTATGGTTATAAATCAGCCACATTGAAGGAGGCAGATACTCCATACTCTCTAGACAAATTAATCTTGTANNNATTGTTGTTAATACTCTCTAAGACTTCACAAGGACTGTTAGCCTTAGGCATTAGCTTAGACTTGTGTTTAGAGGGAAAATGCTCTCCTCTTAAGTGCACCTAAACTAGATCAACAGGGTTAAAGATCACTTGCTTCCTATGCTTATTGGCTTGGGCTTGATAGGAGGCGTTGGATTACTCGATCTTGCCCCTAATCTTCTTGTGAAGCTCTTTGATCTCTTGAAAGCTCTTGGTTGCCTCCACATTTGGCTTGGAATCTGAGGACATGGGTGAGATCAAGAGGGGAGAATGGCTCAACTCCATAACCCACTTTGATAGGGGACATTCTATAGTTTTGCTAAGGGTCTTGTTAAAAGAAAACTTTGCATGTGTGAGTCATTGATCCTATGACTTGAGATTGGACTTGATTAAAGTTCTCAAAAGCACTCCCAAACTCCTATTGGTGACCTTGCTTTGGCCATCCATATGGGGGTGGCAAGGGGTGCTATAATTGAGTTTAGTACCCAATTTCTTCCTCAAGGTCACGCAAAAATGGCTTAGGAACTTAGTATCCCTATATGACACTATGGACCTTGGAATTCCATGAAGCTTGACCACTTCTTTGAACTACAAATCAGCTATATAGGTGGCATCATTGGTCATGTTACGTGGACTGAAGTGTGCCATCTTGGAAAAGTGATAAACCACTATAAGGATAGAGTCCTTGTTTTTTTGAGTCTGTGGCAAGCCCAGGATGAAATCCATGCTAATGCCTTCCTATGGGTAGCTCGGAAACGGCAAGGGAGTGTAAAGTCCTTGACGGAGAGTGACTCTTGGCTATTTGACATATTGCACACCTCTTGATCACATCTTGAATATTATTATCCATGCAAGGTTAAAACTAATGTTCTTTGAGCATGATAAGGGTCTTCTTTTCCCCAAAACGACCGGCAAGTGAGCCTCCATGGACCTTATCGATCAAGGGCTCCCTTATACCACAATTCAAGACACAAAGCTGTGTGCCCTTAAATAAGTATCCTTCTTGAACTCTTGCACTCATTGAGCAACTCCCCAAAGTGTTTAACCTCGGTATATAGTGACTGTAGATGCTTAAATCCAAGAACACAAGCATCAAGTTAAAAGAACAAGAGATACCTCCTTTAAAGAGCATCAACACCCTTGTTTAACTTTCTGGATGGTGAACCAGAAGGTTTGCTAATACTTTACCCAGTTAGCATGGCAAGTGTTGAGCTTTTGTTCGCCTTGAATATACTTAAGGGCCTCATTATCGAAGTGGAGAATGAACTCATTTTCCACCAAGTAGTGGCTCCAATGCTCCAGTGACTGAAGGATGGGATAAAATTCTTTGTCATATGTGAAGTACTTTCTCTTAGAGTCATAAAGTTTATGACTGAAGTAGGCAATGGGGTAGCCTTCTTGAGTGAGAACCCCACCAATACCAACTCTGAATACGTCACGCTCCACTTCAAAGATCTTCTCAAAGCATAGCAAGGCTAGCATTGGGGCCGAAGTGAGCTTCTTCTTGATTTCCTCAAGGGCTTGTTATGCCTTTGGATTCCCTTGAATGATGAATGCTTAAGTACTTCAGTCATAGAGGCCATGATGGTGCTAAAGTCTCTTATGAACTGCCTATAAAAGTAGGCTAGTCTGTGAAAACGTCGCACATCATGAATGCTTATAGGGGTAGGCCATGACCAAATGGCCTCAGTCTTGGTCTCATTCGCCTTGATTCCTTAGGTCATGACAATATAACCCAACAATGTGACTTCTTGAGTGGAAAATGAGCACTTCCTCAGGTTACCACAAAGCTTTTCCTATTCAAGGACCTTCATGACTTGAGTGAGGTGTGTAAGATGCTCCTCTTCACTTTGACTATAAACTAAGATGCCATCAAAGTAAACCAGAACAAAGTGACCAATAAACGGCCTAAACACTTGGTTCATCAATCTCATAAAGGTACTAGGGGCATTTGAAAGTCCAAAAGGCATAACGAACCACTCATATAACCACCCTTTGGTCTTAAATGCGGTTTTCAACTCATCCCCTTCCTTAATTGAAATTTGGTAGTAACCACTACTCAAATCCATCTTAGAAATGACCCTTGAGCTGTGAAGCTCATCCAACATATCCTCCAACCTAGGTATGGGATGCCTATACTTAATGGTGATCTTGTTTATGACATGACTATCCACACACATCCTCATCGAGCCATCTTTCTTTGGGACTAGAAAGGTGGGCATGGCACATGGAATAAGACTTTCCCTCACAAGACCCTTGGCTATTAACTCCTCAACTTGCCTTTGGATTTCCATGGCTTCTTTTGCGTTCCTTCTATATGCTTGTTTATTTAGAAGTATAGCACCGGGGAAGAGATAAATGTGGTGTTGGATGGTTCTTTTTAGAGTTAGGCCATGGGGT
Source organism: Lophocereus schottii (assembly GCA_002740545.1). Taxonomy (NCBI): domain Eukaryota; kingdom Viridiplantae; phylum Streptophyta; class Magnoliopsida; order Caryophyllales; family Cactaceae; genus Lophocereus; species Lophocereus schottii. The sequence goes on from NCQV01086191.1 coordinate 9,714, forward strand.
ATGTCTTCCGGGAACACATGTGAGAATTGTTCAAGTAAAGAAGTGGCTAACGGGTGAGTTTGAGAGACAGGAGTTTCGGCTTCCTTTAGGGTGAGGAGTAAACAGTCTCTCAAGGCCCTAAACTAATGTTGTGTGGCCTTAAGGAAAGGTTCTTCGAGGTTAAGTAGCATTTCGGTTTGGTCAAGGTTCTTTAGTGGTTTGGCTTTTATGAGTTGGAAGGGGGAAAGCGAAACAAGGGTGATCTTCTTCCTCTCCTTAGAAAAGAAGTAAGTGTTCAAATGCCCATCATACATAACCTCCTATCAAACAACCAAGGTCTCCCCAACAATATATGACAAGCATCCATAGGTATAATGTCACGCCAAAGTTCATCATGATAATTCTTACCTATACTCAAAGAAATAAGACACTGAGAGTTAACTTGGAGCCCTTTACTATGGTTTAACCATTCTATGTTGCATGGATGAGGGTGAGCCATGGCTTAGAGGTTGCGTTTCACCACTATACTCAAAGATACTATGTTGGTACGACTCTCACTATCAATGATAAGCGGGCACCTTGAATGAAAGGTATTCTCTCTTTACTCATCTTAATTTCCCTTGAATCCATTCAGAGTCCTTCTTAGGATAAGTTAATCACCTTCATCTACTCTTCCACCACCTCTTCCATTCCATCAACAAAACATAAGTCCTTCTCTTATTCTTCTTCCTCCGCTTGAGTTGCTTCATATTCGGCCAAGCTGATGACCCTTCGGTTTAGGCACTCTGAGGCTATACGGCCTAAGCCTTAGCACTTATAACACCTTCTATTGGCATTTAACCATAAGGGGGCTTGTTTTGTGGAGTTGGGTTTTTAGGGAGAGGGGTAACGCCCCCTAATTAAGCATGTTTCATTATTGATAATTACCATTATGATTCCCTCAATTACAACTGACAAACTCAATAATCGGGACGTCATCGCTATCCTAAAAGGGCAACACTTGCTGTAAGTGTACTATAGATAACATACTTAGCCAAAACTTAAACCATATGCATTCACTAATTAACCAACATAAGGTTTGTGCACTACAATAAAGCAATTCACCATAGAGCTTACACCTCCATATACTGAAGATTACAAAATACAACTGCAAAGCATACATGGTCTATATCACTATTGATTCATCCAAGTTTCCCTTGCTTACTTATTCTCTTTAGCTGACTTGCTAGCATGCTTTTCGGCTGACTTGCTAGCATGGGGGCAATTCACTTAGCGTTTGCCTAAAACAAAACATGAAAATATTTTACACCATGAGCTGAAGCTCAGTACATGCATTCCTATATTGTTAAATGATCAGTGCAAAAATTGGTTAGGCACCTACTTTGCAATTCATTTTAGTCAAAACAGTGAATGAGATAAATGCAAACTACAATTGCTAGTTATTATCTAATAGTGAACCCCCTTGATACTGGTACGATCTATGGATGGGTGTGCACCTGCCAAGCCGATCGGGAGACGTGGCCTAAAGGCGTGCGGTTAACTGAAGGGCAACACCCTGTAACTGATAACTGCTAGGGTCACTAATTATGTGACAAATCACTGGTTAAACTGATTCATTGATGTACTTTCCAAAACATTATAATTTTGATAAATACATGCTGATTTCTACAGATACAAGCAATAAATGTGCCTGAAGTATAATTATAGGTATATGTAATTAGTAAACAATGTCGACTTTCATAATTTGTGATTGCAATAGAAATTCATTAAAAGGCATCCATAACACAAATAATTCAATAGAAGATACGTTCTACCAACATGATTTGAAAACTAAATGAATTAGGGTAATTTAAATCAAAGTGAAATAATGTTGTAGTAAAACTAATCAAGGCAGAATAATTGAGATCATAAAAGAAAGACTTTGATGGTTATAATTGATCACGGGTTTTAGATATTTCTGAGATGGATAATAAAGATTTGAGGGCAATTAGAGTGGCAGTAGGTTCAGGATAACATTAAACACACCAGTTTGGACCAACAAATACTGATCTTGAGTTATCAGTCTCCTCACATCTCCAATTTCATTGCACATGCCAAACAACTTAGTTTTTNNAACCAAATAAACTTCTAAGTACAATCAAAGTTGTTATCAATTCAAGGTCCACCTTTGAAAATTCATAACTTTCATGCTTGACCTCAAATGGAGACGTAAAATCCCAATATGGAAAGCTTAAGAAGTCTCACAACATTTTCATTCATAGTGTAAAACATAATTCCCACAATAGGATTCCTGAAATTGGGCTAGAACACAACTATGCATAGCTTGGGTTTGTCCTATGCATTATTAGAAAAATGATCATAACTTTGTGCACAAAACTTGGAATGAAGTGATTCAAAAGGCATATGAAAGCTAACTCACTGAACTATCTATCCACCAAAAATCTCAATTTTTTGATAAGCAAAATAGTATCAGTTTAATCTCAAAGAGACCTCTATTTCAGGCCTGTGAACTAATGTTCTTGATTTCACCCTTATCTTTAGATAGTTTCCATCTAAAATCACCCTTTAAAATCATTTACGAAAGTCTTGTTCCTTCTCATCACCTTATAAATCCATATTACTTAAAATCACTACATGATCATCTTTACATATTTTACAATCATTCTTTCCACAAAAACATTTAGGATGCTTCCATAACCTCACTTATTTGCATTAATAACTCAAACAAGCTCTTTTGGCCACTTATGGATTTTTCCATAATCCACTAATTTTGGCAAAACTCATACAACATCATCCTTTTAAGTCAATAACACATCCAACCTTTAAATTGCATCTAATTCGATCTAAGTAACATACTTGATTCCAAAAATCAAGTTAAACCATATATGATTATGAAACCCTAGGTTATGCCACCTTCAAGTTTCCATCAAAATCACCATAAATGGATTTAATAAGATCAACAACAACTTTAAATCCATTTTTCATGTCAAAGATTACAACATTAAACTAAAGAACTCAAAGTTCATCATTTTCACATTAAGCTTGTATAATCACGCATAATCTCAACCCTTGCCTGCTTATAAGCTTAGCCGACAATTAAAACATCAAAATAACTCTTATTTATATCTAGATAACATGATCCATAATAAATCCAACATAAACCAAAGAATTAAACAAAGTCGAGTTAAGATTTACCTCACTGGAAGCTTAAATAGAGAGAGATGAAGGTGGTTGAGGAGGTTGTGGTGATGGCAAGTAGTTGGGGGGCTGACCGATGGTTGAGGTGGTAGGCTAGCGGCTGGCTGGTGGCTAGGCAATGGCGGTAGCAGCAGTAGGGGTACCATAGGAGGAGGAGAGAGAAGAGGAAGAAAAGATGGAGATGGCTTTGGCTAGACTTTTTTTTTCACTTATCTTAACAAATTTGGATGATATTTATCCTTCCATAAAGTAACTTTTTGCTAATGATGACTAGGTATAATGATCGTAATCAACTTAATTTAATCACATCAAAATTTTCGGGCCATAATTTGAGCCAAAAATGAATTGGGCTACATTTTAGGCCCAAATAGATTAGGCCAAACTTAATGAATTTGGGCCTCAAATGTTGCATGGTTAAAAATTAAATTTTTGTGACATTATGAAAAATAATTTATAACCTAATCATATTCACCATGGCCTAGTACCAATTGACTCGAAATTATTACAGTAAATGAAACTCGAATTGTAAAGTGGGGCCTGAAATAAATTC
>NCQV01086191.1:13461-40377 GCA_002740545.1 Lophocereus schottii
GAGATAAAAAAATATAAAAAATTAATAACATGGCTTAATTAAATAAATAAATATAATCTAGGGTTGGGCTATTACAAGAGGGTTGGAGGGAGTAGCCGTGGGTTTAGGTGGAGGTTGAAAACTCCCATTATTAAAGGTGAGCCTTTAGGCAAGGGAAGCTTCAGTAGATCTTTCTTAAAGGGCTTTGACTTCTTTTGTTGTTCCACACGGTGAGCAAGCACAGAAACATTATCAAAGCTTGAGTTTTGTTGGAGTTCCACCACGTGAGCATACCTTGGATCAAGATGACCCAAATATCTCACTATGGTTTGGTCCTCACTTTCTTATATATCACACTCGATCAAGAGCTTCTCCAATTCCTTTGTGTACTCCTCAACACTCAAACTCCCTTTTTGTTAGTTATGGAGTTTAGAGTAGTTGTCTTGGAGGTTAGAGGGGGAGAGGAATTGATCTTTAAGCTTCGTTCTCAACTTCTCCCAACTTCTAATCTTAGCCTTACCTCTCTTAGCTCTTTTTTTACCAAGTTTTCCCACCATAGAGAGGAATAATTTCATAGCTTGAGTGCTACTAGCTTCACTTTCTTCTCTTTGGGTACTTCCTTATACTCAAAGACCCTCTCCACGGTTTGTATCCATTCAAGGAACTAGTCTAGATCCAAACGACCCTCAAACTTCGAAATCGCAACCTTGAAATCCAAGGAATGATTGGAGATTCTTTAGTTCCTTCTTGTTCTGGAATGGCCTTCATCCCTAGAGGAAGAAAAAGTGTTGCTATCCTTTCCCGCATCTTCATGATTGGACTCAGATGAGTTGTGGGAAGGAGTACTGCAAAGATGCCTTCTTTGATTGCTTATTGATTTTGTTAGTTGTTTCTTCAAATACTCATTTTGGCTGGTCACTTCTTCAAAGTTCCTCATAAGAGCCTTAAATGTTTCTTTTAAGCTCATACTTCCACTAATTTTGAAAGTAGAGCAATTGAGTTTTTGTTTTTTTTTTTTTTGGTGGTGGGTTTGTGTTTGGGCATAAGGGATGTGTTTGGGGTTTTAGCTTCGCCTAAGGAGGGTAGCCAAGAGCTCTAATACCAAATATGATGTGCTAAGATAAGGAAAGAGAGATTAAGTAACCAAAGATTTTTAAAAAAAAAGTAAAACCAGGGTCAAAAGAAGTAGAGAAATCAAAACTAGCTTGAACTAGCACGGTTCTGAGCAAGAAGGAAGAAGGATAAACTAGTATGAAAAAGACACACCACCTTATAGCACGCTAGGGCTCCTAATCATACTTAGGGATAAGACACACCATTTTAAGCAAGATTAAGACTCACTTAAGCACCACTTTGATTATCCAAATCAAAGATAAGCAAGAGAGACTTTAAATTTGAAGGAGAGTAATCTCAAATTTCATATATGTCAAATGCTAATGTTACAACCTTAAAGGAGCATACATATAATGGGGAAAAGGCCTTACAAGGGGGCAGCCAATAGCAGAAAAGAACTAGAAAGCAAGCAAGTACAAAAGGTGAAAGTGACAGGTCTTTCGACGTGTAACTTCCAAATTTAAATAGTTATAACATCTAGAATTCTTTCCAAATCAACTCCAACAGTTGTTGTTAGAAAGCTTGCAAAGTCTATTTTAAGGAGGCCCAAGTTAGAAGGGATTTGAAGCTGCCATTTGGAGATGATCAGGCAAAACATGTAGGTTGTCCAAACTAGATTAGATTCTGCTGCATTCTGAAAGTGACCCCATTTGACTTATTACCTAATAAATTAGCCTAGAACTCTTTTTATGCCATTATAGATGACATATTAAGGGTTCAAAAAAGTGAAGTTTTAGCTCCTTAAATCTAAGTAAAGCTTGAGTAATCAAGCTTACAATACCGGGCAGATGCGCTAGCGCCTGGGTAGTCTAGGTAGCCGTGATGTCTTTGACAGGTTGAGCTATTCCTTGTGCTTTGGTCCCCTTCTCTTGACTTGGTTGGGCAGTAGGAATGTTGACTTCATCATTAAGGGGTTGAGACCTATCTCTCATTGACATGACAATTTACTCATCTAAGCTACTTAAATATCTTATCAAAGTTTGTGATTCATCCTCATTCAAATCACATTTAAAGAGGAGTTGTTCAAAATTTCTAGTGTACTCCTCAAAACTATTAGAGCCTTATTTAAGGTGGGGGAGTGTAAGGAAGTTATCTTGTAGATAATAAGGGGGGAGGAATTCTGATTTGAGTGCAACTTTCATTTTCTCCCAAGTCTTAATTTTCCCCTTTCCCTTCCTTAGTTTCCTAGAAATAACATTAGACTAGAAAATAGAGGCACACTTTCTAAGTTTCAAAGCAACGAGCTTTACCTTCTTTTCTTGCGAAATGTCTTTCAACTCAAAGACTCTTTCGATGGTTTAGAGACAACCTAGGAAGAGGCCCAGAGCAAGTTAGCCTTCGAACTTTGGAATATCCATGTTCAAATCATTATAGCTCCTTTGTCTTGGTCTATGATGCCTTCTTGACCTTCTTTCATGATTTTTATCACTAGAAGCTCTAACTGGGTTACTTCCTGCGGATTTATCTGAGTCCGCTTATTGTTAGAGCTTCTTGAGCTCCTTAAGCTTCTTCTTTTCTCTTATGTCAGATGGCCTACTTGAGATCGTAAGCACTTAACCCTTGCCTCATGTTTAGCCTTTTCTTTAATGGCTTGTTCAGGCACTTGTTCTAGGGTGGCACTAGAAGACATGCTTGAGAACGAGTGCTTTGTCGGTTAGTTTTGTGTTTGGCAGGGGATGTGTTTAGGCTTTGGAAGCTATGGCCACAAGAGGTTATCTAAGCTCTGATACCACTTCATGTACTCAAGCCTCACCCATACATAAACAATCAAAGAAAACAAGGAACACAAATCTGGGCAGTAGATAACTCACAGACAGAATGCAAGCAATTCAAACTAAATGGGATAAGCAAGTAAGTTTACGAGGGATAATTTGATGATCCAACCTTGAAAACACTTGATCAATCTCTTTAGATCAATTATATTATAAATTAATCATGCTCTAATTGAGATAAAGAGATCTAGAGTTCCACTTGAGTTGCCGAGCTCAAGATACAACATAAGGATTTAACAAAGAGAGTTTTCAAACTCAAATTTGCATTCATTCAAAATCTAATTTACAAAAGGGTTTGATGCTAGATTTAAAGAAGCTAGTGTAGCCATTCAAACATCCAAAAGTTAGCTAGCAGACCGAATGTACACTTGTGGAAAAGGGGAAGATCAACTCAGTCACCTAAGTACACTACCACATCTAATCTGCCTTTGACCACCTCATTAGGACTAATAATTCCACTAAATGAGGTTTCAAGGTTACAAAACATCCTAATACATTGGTGAAATTCAAACGCAACAAGTTATACAAGTAGAAACCTAAGAAACAAGACCCTTACACACAGCCAGTTCGTAATCGAGTAAAAAGGTATTTCTTTGTACTGTTGTCTGGATAAAGATAGCATAACGGAGTGCTTTACAGAAGCCTTAGGCATTTTACTTGATACATTTTTATGTCTTTGTTCATGCCACAAAGTTTCAAAAAGGATGGACTTCATTTAGACCACTTAATTTCCCTCCAATTCGGACTGTGCTAGTTTGCTGCCTGACTGCACCGTTTGAAAAATCTTGCTGTTTGACAAACCAAACGATGTTTAAAGGCTTGCAACCTATTTTATTGGAAAGCTAACTCCATAAAATTAAGGAAAGCGGTAAGGTAGTCAATCATCCCCTCAGTTCTGGGTCCCAAAAGACAGACAAAATCGGGCCAATTTCTAGGTGAGATGGGCAGTTCACTATTGGACTAATTTAGAAAGCTTCTGACCAAGGCTTGTACTTTCCTTACCTCCTTCGTGCTTGCTGCTTCTTGTGGGCTTAATGGTTGGGTTTTAGAAGCCTCTGAAGGATGGCCTCCATCATACCCCCCGACTTGATTGGAGTTTGGCCCCAAACTCAGAAGTTCTTCGTTCTCCTCGTAATATGGACTAAGGTTGGCCACATTAAAGGTGGAAGACACCCCACACTTACAAGGAAGGTCCACTTTGTATGCATTTTGGACAAATCTTCTCAAGCATTTTGAAGGGGCCATCCGACCTTGGCATGAGTTTGGATTTGCGTTTACTAGGGAACCTTTCCTTCCTTAGATGGATCCATACCAAGTCTCCAGAACAACAATGAGCCTCCTTCCTACACTTTTTAGTGTGGTGTTTAGCTTGATCATTTGAGTTTTCAATTCTTTTTCTGATCTTGGCATGAAGATCTTGAATTTCTTTAACCTTCTTCTTGGCCTCCCAACTAAACTTAGTTGGATTAGGGATTAGAATAAGGTCCAATGGAGTTTTTAGGTTGCATTCATACACCACTTCAAAAGGGAGAAAGGCTAGTGGCCTTGCTAGGTGCTTAGTTGAAGGCAAATGTGGCATGGAAAAGCAACTCATCCTACCCTTTGATAGTCTCCTGGACTAGGACCCAAATTAAAGTACCCAAAGTCCTATTGGTTACTGCGGTTTGGCCATCAATTTGTGGGTGATAAATTGTACAAAACTTGAGATGTGTGCCTAGCTTTCTCCACAAGGTGAACCAAAAGTAACTCAAGAACTTGGTATCCTGATTCGATACCGTGCTTCTTCGCATGCCGTGAATGTGCATAATCTCCTTAAAATAGAGATTTGCAAAATAGGATACATCATTAGCGGTGTGGCATGCTACAAAGTTAGCTATTTTTGAGAACCCATCCAATAGCACCATAATGGAATCCTTATGCCTTTGTGTCCTTCGCAAACCAGTGATAAAATCCAAGCTTACGTCTTCCAAAAGGCCTAGAGGAACTGGGAGTGGTGAGTAAAGGCCTTGAGGTCGCAGGTGGTTCTTAGCAAGTTGGCAAGTGGAGGATCTTGTGATGTAATGCTCTATATCATTGGACATTTTTAGCTAATAATAGTGTTCCTTAAGCTTTAAGCAAGTCATCTCCACACCAAAATGTCCAGCCAAGGCTCCATGAAGCTCTTCAATCAAAAGCTCCCTAAACCCATTCTTTGCTATGTATAGCTGGTTGCCCTTGAATAGAAACCCATTCTCCATATGAAGCAAACCATGAGCATGATTGGAGCATTTTTCAAGGATTCTCTTGAAATCTTCATCTTAAGCATACAACTCCTTTACACACTCAAAACCAAGTACCTTGGATTCCAAAGTAGAGAGAAGGAGATACCTCCTTGACAAAGCATCCACCACTTTGTTCATTTTGCCAGCTTTGTGGCAAATCATGAAGTGAAATGATTGTTGGTACTCTTCCCACTTTACATGGCTTGGATAGGGCTTATGTTGGCCTTGGATGAATTTAAGGGCCTCATGGTCCGAATGGAGAATGAATTATCCTCCCACCATGTAATGCCTCCAATGCTCTAGTGCTCTCACTATGGTAAAAAACTCCTTATCGTAAGTGAAGTACCCTCTTGGCATCATTGAGTTTTTCACTAAAGAATGCCATGGGCCTCTTCTCTGGAGATAAAACAGCCCCTATCCCCACTCCAAAGGCATCATATTTCACTTTAAAGACTTTGGAGACGCTTAGAAAGGCTAGAATAGGCACACTAGTAAACTTGAGCTTGATTTCCTCAAAGGCCTTTTGAGCATGCTCAGTCCATTCAAACCCTTTGGCCATGAGTACTTCAGTCATGGGACTAAAATTGGTGCTAAAGTTCTTGATAAATCTCCCGTAGTAAGAGGCTACACCATGCGAACTTCGGACTTGTTGGATGAAGGCTGGAGTAGGCCACTCACGGATGGCTTTGATATTGCTTTCATCAACATGAATCCCTTGAGCAGAGACCACAAATACCAAGAATATGACTTGTGAGGAGGAAAAGTGGCATTTCTTTAAGTTTCCATGGAGTTCCTCCTGAGCTAGGATACTAAAAACTTGGTGCAAGTGCTTAGCATGCTCTTCCTCACTTTGGCTATACCCTAATATATCATCGAAGTATACCACCACATACTTGCCGATGTGAAAGAACATAGTTCATAAGCGTCATAGAAGTGCATGGTGCATTTATTAAACCAAAGGGCGTAACAAACCACTCATAAAGCCCTCCTTTGGTTTTGAAAGCCATTTTTCATTCATCTCCCTCATAGATCCGAATTTAATAGTAGCCACTTCTAGGATCAATCTCAAAAAAGACGGTGGCTCTATACAACTTATTAAGAATGTCCTACAATCTTAGGATTGGATAGTGGCATCTGATAATAATCATATTGGTTGCCCTACTATCCACATGCATCCTCATGGTACCATCCTTCTTGGGCACAAGTAAGGCCGAGAGGGCGTAAGGGCTAAGGCTTTTGTTAAGCAATTAATCATGCAACATTTTATTAATTATTTTGATTATCTTTTACCATTGTTGTGTCTAATGTACTTTATTTTATATATTTTCCAGGTTAGGCATTAATAAAACAAAAAGGAGAAGATAAGACGTCGAAACTCCGATTTTACATGATTTGCTGAAAAGACGGTCCAATAATAATTTATGGAAAATATTATTTCCATAATTATTTAATTGGACTAGGATTTCAAGAGTTGGAATAAGGTTAGAGGTCTTGAGGGAGAAGAAGTTTAAGGAAGAGAGGAAGGAAACCCTGATACACTAAACTTAACCTCCCTCACTTCCTATTTATCAACCCACGCCTTCACCATCTTGAGGACACCACCTTCATCATCAGTCACGGCAGCCTCCTCCTTCATCACCTTCTTCTTCCACGCCTCCCATCTCCTCGCGCCAATAACAACGTGTCCCTCCTCACCATAAACCTCATCATCACCATCTCCTCATTATCCCATCATCACACCTCCTGTTGCTGCTTCTTCTTCCTCAACTTAGATCATCACCATTAGCATGATCGTACACCTAAACCCACACCTCACGTTACTATATAGTCAAGTTCTTCTTGTTTTTATTTGTTATTTTTATTTTGTTTAACTAGTGAAACTCTTTATATTATTAAACATGAAATTTTTACTAAACTATTGTGATTTTATTTTTAATATGTGTGAGTAATTTCCCTATGCTTAGTGCAATCTTCTTGAAGCCATGCTAAATTTACTATTTTGAAACAAGTCTGATGCTTTATTGCCTAGTTGATTCATATTCATGATTCTATAACGATTAGCATTTATTGTTTATGATATTCGTATTAAATTAATTGGAATGCATGCTTGTTAGTTTAATACAATGTTGATTGATAGTTTAGAAGACTATAATACGTAAAAGTTACAGTCTTTTATGCTTAGGTGTGACCCTAATTAATCATCGATGGCTCAAACCCATCTCTTTTAATTATGTAATCGCTTTAGATCTTTGTTAAATCGATTTGCTGGTAAATTAGTTACAAAGTGTTAAATGATATTTTTCTAATTCTTAATGCTCTAGCTTGATTAAATTCTTACACTGGTGTGAGGGTTATCAAAACTAGTAGGGTTTATATTAGGGTTGGACCTAATTAAATTAGAATCTAAGGAAAAATGGGGAAGAACCGTTGATGGATGTCTTCTATAATTTAAGTCATGAATGAAATTAACTTGTGTGTTAATGATAAATATTAATTTGCATGGTGGATTGAGATTATATTAAGCATCCTTCATAAATTTGACAACTTTTGATCATTATTTGTCGCTTAGAGTTGATTTGATTTGTTTGTCCTATTTCTATTAGCTTCAATATAATTTCAATCGAACCCCGCCAAAATTATAGTCTTTTAGGAGTATCTAGGTAATTTTAGATAGTTTAGATTTTGATTTTTAGAGTGGTTATAATTTTAGATTGATTTACATTCAGTTTTAGTATTTAATCATCGATTTGTTAGAAATTACACTAAAAATAGTTATTTTTGTTATTTTTCAATTTTTATCAGTTCCTAGTGTTTATTTAGTGTCCTAGTCCACCCATATTTAATTTCGTAATTTTCGGAAGTTATTTGATAATTTTTCTGAATTATCGTATGAATTGGATATGTGTAGGTTTTTAGGTTATTAATTATGCAAATTGCGATTTTAATTGTTAATTCACGAATATTCGGTATTGCTAAGTCCATAAAATTGTGTCCTATAATGAGGGTAACTTTCGTGATTATTTTCATATTTATATTTATGCAGATTATTTTATTTCTAATTTTAGATTTAATACTCTGCATTGATATTCTATGGTAATTTTCTGATTTGATTTTTCTGAAATTATTTGGATAAGGAGTTATAAGCTCATATACCTGAAGAATAATATTTTAGGTTACTATTTGACATTTTTAATATTTATTTTCTGATTATTATTTGTTGTTCTGATTTTTAATTAGAATTTCAATTACTCTTATGTTTTTATTTTGCTAGATTATTTAGGAAAGCTGTTTACTGTTTCCTGTCTAAAATATAATCCAAATATTTAGAAGCATCATTGGGTGTTTTTTTTCCAAATTTTTATTCATTAGATTTTAATTAGTTTGGAATTATTAAACTTAGATTTAATAAATTGGATTAATAATATCATTTAGGATTAAGCTAGCCTTTTACAACAATCTTTCCTCGTGAATCGATCCCTACTTTCCTATGCTATGAAAAGTGCTTTAATAACTGAAGTAGTGGTTAAATTTGTGACTCTCAATAAGTTTTACAAATTTTGGCGCTGGTGCCAGGGAAAGAAAATTAAATTCTTAGTTTACTTCTATTTAATTTTACGACTTTTATTATTTTGTTTTTATTATTGAAGATCGCCATTAAGTTNNGGGGTTAAAGAGGTAAGCATGTCTACTCTTCACGAACTTGCTGTTCCTAACTTGGAAACCCAACCAATCTCTATTACTTATGCTATTTTAGATAAGCCTTTAAAATTAAAGTCAGGATATTAATTTATTATCTAAGTTTCATGGATTAGGTGGAGAGGACCCCTATAGACACAATAGTGAATTCCTTATTACCTGCTTTACTATGGTGCTTGAAGAAATTCCTGAGGACCAAATTAGACTAAGGGCTTTTTCCTTTTCATTGCTTGGTAATGGTAAGGACTGGTTATATTCTATGTCTGCTGGATCTTTTTCTATATGGACTGTATTGCATAAATCATTTCTAGAAAAGTTTTTTCCTGCATCCCGTATTGGATCTATTAGGAAAGAAATATGTGGAATCAAACAAATGAATGGGGAAACCTTTTGTGAGTATTGGGAAAGATTTAATAAGTTATGTGCTAGTTGTCCCCAACATCAAATAACTGAACAACTATTGATTCAATATTTTTATGAGGGTTTACTTCCTATCTGCCGTAATATGGTTGATGCTGCTAGTGGGGGGGCTCTAGTCAATAAAACCATAGCTGATGCTAGAAATCTATTTAATTTAATGGCCCTAAACACTCAGCAGTTTGGTGCTAGGGACTCACAAGTTAAAAGGGTGAATGAGATAGGTTCTAGTTCATCTCTAGAGAATCAGTTATCTCACATTATTGCTATGTTAAATAAGATTGTTATTAGAGGTATTCAAAAAGCGGTAATATGTACTATTTGTTGTCTAGAGGGGCATTACACTGATGCATGTCCTACTCTACAAGAAGGTAATGTTAATGCTCTTTACTCTAACCAAAATCAAATGAGGTATGATCCCTATTCGAATACTTATAATGAAGGATGGAGAGACCACCCTAACCGTAGGTATGGCCCTAAGTCTAATCCACCTGGTTTTGACTAACCATCTCATCAACTTTCTAATCAAGATAGGACCAACTTCCTACTTGAACAAGTCCTTAAAAAGATGGATGATAGGCTCTAGATTTCGGAGACAACTCTTAAGCAGGTTCAAGAATGACAGACGATAACTGATATCATAGTTAGCAACCTGCAGGCTCAAATGCAAAATAGGTTACCATCTCAGCTTTACGTTAACCCTAAGGAGAATGTTAGTGCCATAACACTTAGGAGTGGGAAAGAGTTAGAAGAACCTAGGAAGAGTAGGGAATTAGAACCTGAGTTACAGATTAAAGGGGCGGAACCAGAGTTAGACACGAATTCTAATCAAACTACTAAGGAAATAGGAGAGAAGAAAAAAGAACCTTATAAACCAATTCCACCCTTTCCTAGTAGATTTCGAAACCCTATTTCTAAGGTGAATGAGGCTAACCAAGAGATCTTAGACACATTAAAGAAGGTAGAAATCAACATACCTCTCCTTGATGCTGTCAAACAAGTGCCTCATCATGCTAAGTTCTTGAAAGAATTATGTACCACTAAAAGAAAGTTAGTAGGGAATGAAAAGGTAAGTGTTAGGGAAAATGTGTCTGCTATTTTTCAAAGGAAATTTCTCCCTACGTGCAAAGACCCTGGTGTGTTTTCTGTCCCTTGCAAAATAGGAAATATTTACTTTGATAAGGCTATGCTTGATTTGGGTGCTTCCATTAATGTTATGCTTAGGTCTGTTTATGACAAACTGAACTTAGAAAAGTCACAGAAAACTGGTGTAGTGCTTCAATTAGCTGATAGGAGCAGTATTTACCCATATGGAGTGTTAGAGGATGTCTTTGCCGAAGTGAGTGAACTTGTGTTTCCTGCTGATTTTTATGTGATGAACATGGGTGATGCATGTTATGATATTCCCATCTTAGTTGGCAGGCCATTTTTAAAAACAGCCAGGACTAAAATTGATGTGCATGAAGGAACATTAACCATGGTGAAGTGATTAAATTTAATATTTTTGACGCCATGAGATTCCCTGCTTATGTGAATTACGTGTATACACTTGATGTTATTGATGAGTTGCCCCAAATTATTCATGACTTGTCCAATGAAGATGAATTTTTGACTGTGCTTACTAAGAGTCTTGATAATACTGAGTTTCAAAAAGTGTCTTACCAAATTAATGCTAATTTATTGGAAGAAATCCAACTAGGGGATCCGGGAGCTTCATGAAATCGAGTCAACGACTATAAACAAAGGCGCTGGTTGGGAGGCAACCCAACGTTTTTAAGGAAGTACCTATTTAATTTTGTTTTTATTTTCATTATTTCTTTCTTTTTGCATGCATTAAGGATAATGCATGAATTAAGTGTGGGGATGTGCATCCTGCATTTAATTCCTACAGTATTTATTTTGAAATTTTTTTTTTCTTATAAATAATGCATGATATAAGTTTATGCTGGGCTTGCTTGTTTAAAATTTTTTTTAATTTTCTTAGATATTTTATAGTTTATTCTTTTATGAGTGAAGACTTCTAAGCATACTAGCTATCTTTCAGAGAAGATTGAGTTGATTCTCATATATCTCTTTAATGAGTAACTGTCATAATTATTCATCTTATTTTGTCATGTTATATAGCCGTACAAAGGCAACAAAATGATCTACCCATTTCCTAGACTATTGAATTAGTAGAATAACTTCAAAAAAGTCAAAGTCGGGAATGACAAGTACCCCTTTGAGGCATGCGCTACTGGGTGCCACCCTTTGCGGTAATATTGCCACTAGAAAGCTTTCTTCCCATACTAGTGAGTCAATAAAATAAAAAAAAGTAATGATGAAAATAAAATGTTTGCTTTAGCACCTATATTCGGGTGAGTGTGAGACAGGGAGTGTTTAATTTCTAAGACCCTATATGGGCCTCAAATATGTGTACTAGTGGAGTTTGAAACAAAAAAAATTAAAGGGAAATAAGTACAAGGCAAGTTCAGAATCAATTCAAATGAGTAATTCTATCTAATTCAATAGTTTCTATAGCCATACCATTCCTAAATTATTCTATCTTAATTTTTTTTTTTAGACCTCTTGATGGGTGTGTACATAAGACATGGGTAATTATTGATCTTGTTACTTCCTTATGGAAATATTGTGAGGTTGATGAATAAACTCTCTGATGGTAGTTAGATGTCTAGTAGTTACTCACTTATAGGAGGAAAAACTAATTAATTTTCTATAAAATTATTTTTAGAGCAAGTCAAGGCCTATTATAAGCATCATAGTTATGCATGACTTCATAAGGAAGAAAGAGGGTAGGGTTTAGGTCGAGTATAAGATTTCTTTGCACGAGGACATCCAAAGTCTAAGTGTGAGGGAATTTGTTAAGCCATTAATCATGCAACGTTTTATTAATTATTTTGATTATCTTTTACACATTATTGCGTCTAATGTACTTTATTTTATATATTTTCCAGGTTAGGCATTAACAAAACAAAAAGGAGAAGACAAGACGTCGAAGCTCCAATTTTACACGATTTGTTGAAAAGACGGTCCAATAATAATTTATGGAAAATATTATTTCCATAATTATTTAGTTGGACTAGAATTTCAAGAATTGGAATAAGGCTAGAGGTCTTGAGGGAGAAGAAGTTTAAGGAAGAGAGGAAGGAAACCCTAATATACTAAACCTAACCTCCCTCACTTCCTATTTATCAACCCACGCCTTCACCATCTTGAGGACACCACCTTCATCATCAGTCACGGCAACCTCCTCCTTCATCACCTTCTTCTTCCACGCCTCCCATCTTCTCACGCCAATACCAATGTCTCCCTCCCCACCATAAACCTCATCATCACCATCTCCTCATTATCCCATCATCACGCCTCATGCTGCTGCTTCTTCTTCCTCAACTTAGATCATCACCATCATTGTGCTCGTACACCTAAACCCACACCTCATGTTACTACATTGTCAAGTTCTTCTTGTTTTTATTTGTTATTTTTATTTTGTTTAATTAGTTAAACTCTTTATATTATTGAACATGAAATTTCTGCTAAACTATTGTGATTTTATTTTTAATATGTGTGAGTAATTTCCCTATGCTTAGTGTAATCTTCCTGAAACCATGCTAAATTTACTATTTTGAAACAAGTCTTATGCTTTATTGCCTAGTTAATTCATATTCATGATTCTATAGCGATTAGCGTTTATTGTTCATGATGTTCGTGTTAAATTAATTAGAATGCATGCTAGTTAGTTTAATACAATGTCGATTGATAGTTTAGAAGACTATAATACATAAAAGTTATAGTCTTTTATGCTTAGGTATCACCCTAATCAATCATGGATGGCTCAAACCCATCTCTTTTAATTAGGTAATCGATTTAGATCTTTACTAAATCGATTTACTGGTAAATTGGTTATAAAGTGTTAAATGATATTTTTCTAATTCTTAATGCTCTAGGTTGATTAAATTCTTGTGCTGGTGTGAGGGTTATCAAAACTAGTAGGGTTTATGTTAGGGCTGGACCTAATTAAACTAGAATCGAAGGAAAAACAAGGAAGAACCGCTGGTGGATGTCTTCTACAGTTTAAATCATGAATGAAATTAACTTGTATGTTAATGATAAATATTAATTTGCATAGTGGATTGAGATTATACTGAGCATCCTTCAAAAATTTGACAACTTTTGATCATTATTTGTTGCTTGGAGTTAATTTGATTAGTTTGTTCTATTTTTATTAGCTTCAATATAATTTCAATCGAACCCCCCCTCCAAAATTATAGTCTTTTAGGAGTGTCTAGGTAATTTTAGATAGTTTAGATTTTGATTTTTACAGTGGTTATAATTTTAGATTGATTTATATTCAGTTTTAGTATTTAATTACCGGCTTGTTAGAAATTAGACTAAAAATAGTTATTTTTGTTCTTTTTTAATTTTTATCCGTTCCTAGAGTTTATTTAGTGTCCTAGTCTGCCCATTTTTAATTCCGTAATTTTTGGAAGTTATTTGATAATTTTTCTGAATTATTTTTTGAATTGGATATGTGCAGGTTTTTAGGTTATTAATTTTGAAATTTTCGATTTTAATTGTTAATTCACGAATATTTAGTATTGCTAAGTCCATAAAATTGTGTCCTAGAATTAGGGTAACTTTCGTGATTATTTTCATATTTATATTTGTGCAGATTATTTTATTTCTAATTTCAGATTTAATGTTCTGCATTGATATTCTATGATAATTTTCTGATTTGATTTTTCTGAAATTATTTGGATACAATTGAGGAGTTATAAGCTCATATACATGAAGAATAATATTTTAGGTTACTGTTTGACATTTTTAATATTTGTTTTCTAATTATTATTTGCTGTTCTGATTTTTAATTAGAATTTCAGTTACTCTTCTATTTTTATTTTGCTGGATTATTTAGGAAAGCTTTTTACTGCTTCCTTTCCAGAATATAATCCAAATATTTAGAAGCATCATTGGGTGTTTTTTTTTCCAAATTTTTATTCATTAGATTTTAATTATTTTAGAATTATTAAGATTAGATTTAATAAATTGGATTAATAAGATCATTTAGGATTAAGCTAGCCTTTTACAACAATCTTTGCTCGTGAATCGATCCCTACTTTCCTATGTTGTAAAAAGTGTTTTAATAACCGAAGTAGTGGCTAAATTTGTGGCTTGGGATAAGTTTTACATCTTTCATGGATCTAGCCCTTAGCTAGGAGGTCATCAACTTGCTATTGCACCTCCTGAGTTTCTTGTGGGTTCATCCGATGGGCCGGCTTACTTGGAAGTGTGGCACCGGGAATGAGGCCAATTTTATGTCATATAGATCTTCTGGGAGGTAGGCCGTAAGTTACTGCACTTGGGAGGACACGTTCAGAAGTTTTTAAAAGAGGGGTAAGCAAAGGATGGGAAAACCCCTTAGCTTCGGCCTGTTCTTACCAAAGCAAAATACATGTCTTGTAAGTATCAAACTCATAGAGTTAAGAATGGAGTGGGGTGGTGAGAGAGATATCCATTCTTGGAGTGTTAGGGCTCACTTTAAGAGGTGGGCTTGAGAGGGGTAAGGGTGATTTTCTTGCAGTCTTTGGTGAAGGTGTACGTGTTTAGGCAGCCATCACGCATAACTCTTCTATCAAAGAGCCAAGGATGTCCTCAAAGGGTGTGACAAGCATCCATGGGCACAATATCACACCAAATGTCATCCTTGTAATTCTTCCCAATGGATATAATAAGTAAACACCAAGAAGAGATTTGCAACCCTTTACTTTGATTGAGCCATTGAATGGTGTAAAGGCTTGGATGTGGTGAGACCGCAAGCTTGAGTTTCTCCACCATGGTCTTGGAAGCCATAGTAGGACAACCACCCCTATCAATAATGAGGGGGCTCACCTTCCTATTCATGGTGCACTAGTATGGATGATGTTTTTCCTTTGTTTTAAATCGTTTTAGGAAGCTAAGCCACTTAATGCTTTCCTAATCATAAACATTTCCTCTTCATCTGGTCCTTCCTCAACCTCCTTAAGGGCTTTATTCAAGAGAAGCTCCTTATCCTCTTCCTCTCCTTCCTCATTTATCTCCTCAAAGGACGCTTGGCATTTAGCTAAAGACACCACCCTCTTATTTGGGCACTCAGAAGCAACATAACCAAGACCCTGGCACCGAAAACACCTCTTCTTGTGGTCTGTGGCTTTTGGTGGTGGTTTAGAGGGAGTTTCAGGGGTAGTGGGTTGTGGGGATATTGTGTTTTCATTTGAGGGGGCCTTTCGAGTAGTGTAAGGGGGTTTTTGAAAGCTAAAGGTGTGTACACTTGGCTTGGTAATCTCACCCTTGCCTTTGAGATTCTTCTGTAACTCCACTTTGTGAGCTAAAGTGCTAAGCTCATCAAGGGAAGTATACAGGTGCGGCTACACAGTATGAGCAATTTGCTCATCTAACTGACATAAATAGCTTATCAAAGTTTGTGATTCATCCTCCTTCAAATCAAATTTCAAGAGGAGTTGTTCAATATCTCTAGTGCACTCCTTTACACTCTTACAGCCTTATTTAAGCTGGTGGAGTTTAAGGAAGTTATCTTGTAGATAATAAGGAGGAAGGCATTTGTATTTGAGATTGGCTTTCATTTTCTCCAAGTCTTGATTTTGCCTTTTCCCTTCCTTACTCTCATAGAAACAACATTAGACCACTAAAATAGAGGTATAATTTCGAAGTTTCAAAGCAATAAGCTTTACCTTCTTTCCTTCCAGAATGTCTTTAAAATTCAAAGATGCTTTCAATGGTTTAGAGTAAATCTAAGAAGAGGTCCGTATCAAGTTGGCCTTCAAACTTTAGAATATCCACCTTGAAACCATTATAGCACCTTTTTCTTGGTCTATGATGCCTTCTTGACCTTCTTTCATACTCTTCATAACTAGAATCTCCAACCAGGTTGCTTCCCGTTGAGTCATCTGAGTCTTCTTGCTTGCCAAAGGCTCGTTAGCTCCTTAAGCTTCTTCATTTCTCTTGCATGAGTTGGCCTAGTTGGCATTACAAGTACTTGGCCCTTGCCTCAAGTTCAACCTTTTCTTTAAAGGCTTATTCAGCCACTTGTTTCGAGGAGGCTAGAAGGCATGCTTAAGAATAGGTGCTTTGGAGACCTACCTACTTGCTTACTTGCTATCCTAAGTAGCCAAGAATATCATCATTGGGTGTTTTACAACATTGGAAGAAAAGTTGACTGCTAGGAGAAGAGATAAAGATTTGCTAGCGCGTTGATTAGATCGCCAAAAGGGGAGCAGTAGTAGTATCCTTTTTTCTATCTCCCATGTGCAAGTAGATCACTTATGAGCTAATTAACATATTTAAGCTCAATTTTAGCTCTTAAACAACATGTTTTAACTAGACTCACTAAATAGAATTTGTTAGAACTAAGTTTGCTTTGAATTTTGATTAGTTTAATTTGGATTAAAGGTTTCCTAACCTGTAGGGAACCTCCCATCCAACTTATGCTACAAAAAACTCTCCCTTTAAGCGTGCGTACAGAGTGAATTCCTTACCCCTACTGACTTGTTGTCCTTGCCTAGTCAGGTAAGGGTTAGCCATGATACTGATCTATGAGTTAAAAAGACGAAAAGGATATAAGAGCAAGTGAGGAATCATATAGTGAAGGCTTATGCATCTTACAAGGTAAGGAAAAACAAGCATAAAATGTATATGGAGTTCAGCCCAGGAGATCTAGTATGTTCGCACCTCATGAAGTGGAGGTTTTAGTCTAGAAGAAAAAATAAGCTTATGGCAAGGGGGGGAACGTTAAGATAATTGAGAAAGTGGGAGCCAGCTTGATAATTTCGAGTGCAAGTCCAATTTCATTAGGCTTAAACAGGCTATTTTGACTTTGTGAAGTCATTCCTTAATGGGGTGGGTTTGGTGACCTCCCTACTTACTCCCTTGGTCGCTTGGCTGACTGGGAACATAAGCACGATGACTCTTGTAGCTTTGGAATTCCATTTAGCCAATTGGCTTGAAGCTTGACATCCACTTGCCCCCTAATTAGTTTTAGTTGGATTAGAGGTTTGCAACCTGTAGGGAACCTTCTTTCTGACTTATGCTACCAAATAGTCTCCCTTTAAGTGCATGTATGGAGTAAACCCTTTATACCTATTGACTTATTATCTCTAGCAAGTGAGTTGAGGGTTAGCTATGATGCTAAGCTAAGAGCTAAAAAGATGAAATGGTTCCATGAGCAAGTGAGGGATCAGATTGAGAAGGCTAATGCATCTTACAAGGTAAATGAAAACAAGTATAAAAAGTACATGGATACAGCCTGGCAGATCTAGTATAGTTACACCTCAGGAAGGAGAGGTTTTCGTCTAAAAGAAAATAAGCTTTTTACAAGAGGGGAAGGAACATTCAAGATCATTGAGAAAGTGAGAGATAAGGCATACAAACTACAACTCCTTAGTGACATGGCTATTTCTATCATTTTTAACATTAGTGACTTAAATCCTTATGTGGAGGACTGTTTTGGAGACCCTTCAAATTTAAGGTCAAATGATCTTGAAGAAAGGGAGGTTAAAGCCAGGAATCCAAGAGGGTTCCCTAAATCCAAAACAAAATCATGGCCATAATAAATCCAAGAAAGACAAAGGAAAGCAAGGAAGAGCACAACCGATTCAATCCTTGTTCCCCTAGTTCAGTTAGGACTGAGCATGGTTCGGATGGCATGAGGCTTGGAGTTTCCAAGACCTCCTATGGCCGAGTCCTACTTTGGTGGACTCCCTAAGATGTCTATTTCCATTGAGCAAACTGATCTTTCCCTAAGTCTTATGCATTTTACTACATTGGTCCAAAATAGTGAATGTACACTAAGAATATTCCAGTTTGGCCACACTGAAAGATTAGGTGGGATCACCACCTAAGACCTCATTTAGGCCTATAATATTTGCTTAGGATGATAGCCAACATCCTAAGGTATCAAGCCATAGATAGAAATCCAAACTGTGACAAGTTCTTAATGGAGATTCAGCTCTATTTTGCCAACCATTATACTTTGAGCTTATTTTAGGCCCGGTTTGAGTTTCTAGTTGCTTCTCTCACCTAAACTTGATTTAGAGCTGATTTTTGTATTTGGGATGCTTATTAACATTCTAAAGAATTAAGCTTTTCAATAAATTTAGTTCTAAGCCATGTATAGGTTAGGAAACCAACTTCTAGTGCTAATTTTAGTTTATTAGGCTTAAACAGGCCCTTTTGTCTTTGATGAGCTATTCCTTAATGGGGAGTGTTTGGTGACCTACCTGCTTGCTCCCTTACCTACGTAGATGACCAGGAACATCATTATGATGACTCTGGTAGCTTTAGAACTCCACTTGACCAATTGGATCAAAGTTGACAACCACTTGCTCCCAGATTGAATAACCACAAAGTGACAGCCTATACCCTACCTTTTCTCTCTCTTCCATGTGCAAGTGGCTTAATTAGAGTAATTATCATGTTCAAGCTTGAGTTTACTTCTCATAGAATATATTAGCTTGACTTACACTTGTAACTAGTTTAGGCTAAACTTGTTTTGCATATTGGGTTTAGCTAAGCTAGATTAAAGTTGCTAAGGAGCTAGTCTACTTATGTATGAGCTTAGGGATGCATATATAAGCTTGCTTGGCCGCTTGTCCAAGGGTAGAGTCCATAAATGAAAGCTCAACATTGAGTTCTTACACTAAACTCTCATTTAATATTAACTTGGCGGCCTAGCCTTAATTGTTTAGAGGGTGGATTCCTAACTTAACTTGGATGGTGGTATGGCCTTTATCCCATTCGTGTCCCTTGTTTTGATTCAATCTCATTACAAGATCAAAACCAAGTTAGAACTAGATTGCTAATAGATCACATTGCTTGAGTTTATCAAAGCTCGTGCATCAAAACATACCCTTTTGGAAACATGAAATCCCTCTCTCACTTATGTTGAAGTCCGAATCATGTCGGTATAAATGCTTAAGATGCTCAAACTCAAGTACATAAGAGTTGAGTTGAAATAACAGGAGATGTCTCCTTGACAATGCATTTGCCCCTTGATTAAGCTTTCCTAACTTGTGCTTAACAACAAAGTGGATAGATTATAAGTAGTCAACCCAGTTGGCATATATAAGAGGTTGAGCAAGTGGATGCAAAGATGTCTCTCCCTCTTCTTTTTCCAACACATGTAGGGCACAAACTAGATCACCCTGACTTATGGACCTCCTAACCCTTGCTTCACTCATAAACAAGGCCTTTTCAATTGTGTTTCCCTCCCTTTCACTAGTCATAATGCTTCGTACTTGACTAGCAAATAAAGGGGATAATGTGCAACTATGGTCCTTAACCTTAAAAGAGTAGGTATTTAACCTCCCATGATGAATAGCCCTATTATCAAATGACCATAGTCTACCAAAGTAATACATCACAAGAATCCATAGGCAACACATCACAAAGCACTTCGTCTTTTAGACTGCAAATGGTGTAGGCAACTAAAACTTATTTAGTCACGTGAACTTCACTACCTTTTTTTAACCGTTAAAGTGAGTAGGGCCTAGGGTGTGGTACAGTGCATAGTTTAAGCTTATCAACTAAATAGACCGAGACAACATTGCTACAACTACCTTCATAAATGATTAAACTACATAACTTCTCTTAAATAGTGCATCAGGAGTGAAAGACATGCTCTCTTTGGCTATCCTCCTGGGATCCCTACAAAGCATGCAAGATACTTTTGAGCACTAAGAATTCTCCCACATCAAGAGGAAAGACAGTGGGTTTCTCCTTCGTTTCTTCTTTTCCTTCACTTGACTCAACATTGATATGATCAATTTCCTGTAAGTAATTGATGGTGAATGCCCTCTTATCAGGGAGGTTCGATTGAAAATGCCCATAGCCTTGGCATTTAAAGCATCTCTTGCCACCCAGTTTCTTAGGAAACTCTTTGACAGTGCTTTTCCCCTTGTCTGATCCTTTACTATCCTTGGAAACAGTCTTTCCTTTAGGAACAGTTTCAGACTTAATTTGAGGATTATGTCATGAGCAGGATCTAGTATAATTCCTCATGTTTTTAGCGTGTTTTTCTACCCTAATACCCAACTTATAAATGTCCTTAATGGACTAGTAATGCTAAAGCCTGACCTTGTTAAAAATACAAGGGTCAAGTCCCCTAAGCAACCTTACCATAGTTTGTTGCTCCTTCTCTTCCAAACAACTATCAATTTGGAGTTGTTCAAACTCACGAATGTATTCTTCCACACTCATTCTTCCCTGATTTGAGGATGATACGCTAAGGTACAGATCATGCTTATGATTATCAGGACGAAACCTTTTATGCATGACTCTCTTTAGTTTGGATCAAGTTCTGATCTAAGACTTGTTGTTTTCATACCAGAGTGAGGCATCCTTCTTCGAGGTATCCCTCAAATGATCCTCTCTGGCTAGCGTCCCCCATCCTCAAGGTGAATGCTCATCTTAGGACGAAGAGCAATGGGCAGGAGTTGGATCATCCTTGGAGATCCATGATTCGTTCCTCCCTCTTAGATCATCTTTGAACCAAGCATAGACCTCATCCCAATTGGTAGTGATATAGGTGATTTTAGTGGATAGGGAATGAACATCCCTTTAGAGTTGTTGGATCGCATTTCCTCTTTGTATTTCACGGGCATCCTGTAGAGCTTATCATAGAGTTACAAATTAAACTACTACTTTGATTTATAAATAATATTTGTAGCATAGGAAAGTAGGGATCGATCCCACGAGGAAAGATTATGATAATAAGTTAGTTTAATTCTAAATGATTTTACTGCTCTAATTTATTATAACTGCTCTTTATATTACTAAAATAAATCAAATTTAATAAGCAAAATCTAG
The DNA here is from genome assembly GCA_002740545.1 of Lophocereus schottii. Classification (NCBI taxonomy): domain Eukaryota; kingdom Viridiplantae; phylum Streptophyta; class Magnoliopsida; order Caryophyllales; family Cactaceae; genus Lophocereus; species Lophocereus schottii. The sequence goes on from NCQV01086191.1 coordinate 34,556, forward strand.
AAAAATACTTAATATTGCTCCTAAATATTCTAAATTTAATTCTAAAAATAAAACAGCAAATAGCTTTCTGAATAATCTGAAAAATAAAAGCAGAAATAATAACATAATCTTAGACTGAAAATTAAAAAAAAAATAACAAGCAGAAAATTAATATTAAAACTTACATAAAGTAATCCAAATTAATATTCTACAAGTTTATAACTTTATAGCTCCAAAATTATATGTAATTAAATTAATAAAAATTACAAAAAATTAATTACAAAAAATTAAAATAGAAAATAAAATCTAAAATTAGAGAAAGAATAAACTACACTAATATAAATACAAAAATAAATAAAAAAATTCCCAGATTTTAGGATATAATTTTTTGGACTGAATAAAACCCTAAAAACAAAAAATAAAAATTAAAAATGCAATTTTTAGATTTTATAAAATAAGAGGCTACACATATCCAATTCATGAAATAATTCTGAAAAATTATCAAATAATTTCCAAAACTTCCGAAATTAAACAGAGGTAGAATGAGATACTATGTAAACCCTAAAATAGACTAAAACATGAAAAAAACTCTAAAGGAACTATTTTTAATCTAATTTCTAACAAACTGGCAAATAAATGGAAAAACAGAGTAGAAATTAAATTTGAAAATTATAACCACACTAAAAATCAAAATCTAACTGATCTAATATTACCAAGACACCCCTAAAAGATTACTCTTTTAGAGGGGTAAATGGAATTTGTATTAAAGCTTATAAATTTAAGAATTAAAATTGGCAAACTAGAGAAATTAACTAAAAAGTTAGGAATAGTTATCAACTATACCAATTTATGAAAAATACTTAGCATAATCTATATCCACCATGTAAATTAATATTTATCATGAGCATACAAATCTATTTACCCATGAGTTAGACTGTAAAAGACACCCACTCACAGATCTTCCTCGTTTTTCATTATATTATAGATTATTTAGGCCTAACCCTAATATAAATCATACTAGTTTTGATAATCTTAACACCAGCGCAAGAATTTAATCAAACTAGAGCAGTAACTACTAGAAAAACACCATCTACCGCTTTGTAATCAATTTACTAGCAAATTAATTTAACAAAGATCTATAACGATTATCTAATTAAAAGAGATGGGTTCGAGTCATTCATGATCAATTAGGGTGATACTAATACTTAAAAGAATATAAATTTTACATATTAAAGCCTTTTAAACTATCTTATGAATTCATATTAAACTAATTAGCATGCATTCTAATTAATCTAACGTGAACATCATAAACGATAAGTCCTAATCGCTATAGAATCATGAACGAAAATCAACTAGACAATAAAGCATAAAACGCGTTTCAAAATAATTAATTTAGCATGGTTTCAAATAGATTATACTAAGTACAAAGGAATTACTAACTCATATTACAAATAAAATCTGAGCAATTAACTAAAGATTCCATGTTTAACAATAAAATAAAATAATAAAATAAAATGAAATGAAAATAAAAAGAAACAATAGAATACTACTACTTGATTGTGCCGTGGAGATGGATGGTGATGAAGATGACCCTAATGGTGATGAGGCTGATTTGGCATGAAGGTATGCAGAGGCGAAGAGTTGATGACCTTTTCTGATGGTGGGGATGATGATATTATGTGAGGGTTAAGCGTAAATGGCGAGTAGGTAAGAAGCACTTTGGGCTGATGATCGATGAAGGTGTTGAGGGGGCTGAAGGTGTTGGTGGGCTAGGCATTGGAGATTAGGTGATGAAGATTGTTACGTGAAGGAGGTGGCGTGAGATGTGAGTGTGGAGAAGAGGTGAGGCGTCAACGGTTTTATAATATTATCTTCTAGGGTTTTTTTCTTTAGACTTCTTCTCTTTCAAGTCTTCTAGTTTCTCTTCGTTATTTTATTAACACTTAACCTGAAAAATATATAAAATAAAGTAAGTTAGACAAAATAATACATATAATATAATCAAAATAATTATTAAAACAATGCATGATTTATGACTTAAAAATTCCCGCACACTTAGACTTTGGATGTCTTCGTACAAAGAAATCTTAGACTCGACCTAAAAACTGACCCTTTCTTTCTTATGCAGTCATGCATCAGCATGATATTTATACTAGGCATTCGCTTGCTTTAAAAACAGTTTCATTAAAAATTAATTAATTTTTCTTCTAACAAGTTAATAACTTCTAAACGTCTAACTACTATCAAAGAGTTTCTTCATCAACCTCACAATATCTCTTTAATGAAGTAACAAGAATAATAACTATCCATCTCCCATCTCTTTTAAGCATGTATACACTGATCAGAAGGATTAAAATTTTACGATAGAAAAATTAAAGTATGGTATGGCTATAAAGACAATTGAAGTAGAAGGAATAACTCATTGAAATTGATTATAACTTCCCTTGCAATTTTTTTTCTTCCTTTTTTTTTTCAAACTCCACTTGCACACATATTCGAGGCCTATATAGGGTCTTAGAAATTAAAGAGTCCCTGTCTCTCACCCGAATAGAGGTGCTGGAGTAAACAATTCATTCTCATCATTATTTCTTTTTATTGACTTTAGTTTAGTGCGAGTCATTGATTGGCCCAAAAAGGGGCATAACTCTCCCAATCATGGATTACTCCATACATAAGGCTCAACTTGAGACCTAAACTTAAGGGGAAAAGGTGTCGAGCCACGTATTCCTACCCCTATTAGTAATCTAACCCTTTTTTTTTCTTTTCGTTTTTTGCACTTTTTTTGAGTACAGGAAAATTCTCCAATTTTAATGAGTTATTCTACTAATTCAATAGTATAGAAAATAGGTTAGGTCACTTTATTGCCTCTCAAGCGGATATAATACATGACTGAATAAGATGAATAATTATGACAGTTACTCATTGAAAAGATATACGAGGATTAACTCAAACTTCTCTAAATGATAGCTAGCATGCTCAGAAGTCTTGACTTATAGAAGAATAAACTACAAATAGCTAAGAAAATAAAAATTTTTAAGCAAGCACGCCTGGCATAAACTCATATCATGCATTATTTATAAGAAAAAAAAATTTTTTACTTTTTTTCTCTTAAGAATAAATACTACAGGAATTAAATGCAGTATGCATCCCCACACTTAATTCATGCATAGTCTTTAATGCATACAAAAAGATAGAAATAATAAAAATAAAAGTAAAATTGAATGGGCACTTCCCTAAAAAACGTTGGGTTGCCTCCCAACCAACACCTTTGCTTAAAGTCATTGGCTCAATGTCATGAAGCTCATGGACCGTCTAAAGTGATTTCTTCAATAAAATTCACAGAGCCTCCATCCCTGAAGTGTTTCAACCTATGCCCATTCACTTTGAAAATTTTGTTAGTGGACATGCTTTTAATCTCAACAGCACTATGTGGATAAGTTTTTACTACCTCAAACGGCCCAAGCCATCTTGAAGTTAACTTACCAAGAAAGAGTCTCGGTTTTGAATTGAATAACAATACTTTCTCACCTACGTGAAATTCTTTTCTGACAAGTTTAGCATCGCAAAATTCTTTGGCTTTACCTTTGTAAATGATTGAATTGTTATCGGTTTCCAAGCGAATCTCCTCTAATTCGTACAACTGCAATTTACGTTCTTTTCCTGCTAAATCATAACGAAGATTACATTGCTTCATAACCTAATATGACTTATACTCTATCTCAACACGAAGATGACATGGCTTTCCAAAGACTAACCTATAAGGTGACATTCCAATAGGGGTCTTGTATACAGTCCTATAAGCCAAAAGAATTTTATCTAGCCTAATACTACAATCTTTCCTATCTGACCTAACTAGTTTTCCAAGTATACCCTTGATTTCTTTATTAGAGATTTCAGCTTGGCCATGTGTTTGGGGGTGATAACTAGTAGATACCTTATGAGTCACATGATATTTGGCTAACAAGGCACCTAAAGTTCTATTACAAAAATGAGTCCCCCTATCGCTGATGATTGCTCTTGGTAGTCCATATGTATGCAGAATGAGAGATTTAATATGTTTAACAACAGTTTTAGCATCATCAGCTCTAGTAACTACATCCTCTACCCATTTGGACACATAGTCAACAAGTACACGAATGTAAGTGTACCCAAAAGAAGGGGGGAAGGGTCCCATGAAATCAATACCCCACACATAAAAAATTTCACAAATATAAGGCATCTGATTCCTTCTTGATAACTTTACAATCTTTTGTCATGCTTCACATCTTTTACAAAACTCATAAGCATCATGAGAAATAGTAGGCCAATAAAATCCATACTCAAGAACTTTATGTGTTGTTCTTTTGGGTCGAAAATGTCCCTCACTTTCTGAAGAATAATATAATGTTAGAATCAATTGAATTTCACTGTCATCAACACAACGCCTTATTATCTGATCACCACAAAATTAGGTATGGCTCATCCCAAGCATAGTATTTAGGTTGATCTCTTATCTTTTCTTTTTCAGTTCTAGACAAGTCAATAACAAAAGTTATGGTGACTATGTAGTTCACAATACCAGCACACCAAGGTAATCCACTATTGGCAGCATACAAAGTCTCATCAAGAAAACAATCACTAAAAGGACTACTACTTTCCCTCATTTCCAGTCTACTAAGATGGTCAGCAAGTAAGTTCTTAGCTCTAGGTTTGTCTTTAATTTCCAATTGAAATTCTTGCAATAGTAATTTCCATCTAATCAATTAGGGCTTTGAATCTTTTTTTTCTAGTAGATGTTTAAGAGCAGAATGATCAGAGTAAATAGTAACTTTCATAGCCACCAAGCAAGCATGGAACTTTTGAAGAGCAAAAACAACAGCATACATCTCCTTTTTTGTAGTGGTGTAGTTACACTGTGCAGAGTTAAGAGTTCTAGAAGTATAGTAAATCACTTGAGGTACTTTCCCAACTCTTTGACCTAAAATTGCCCCCACAGCCTTATCACTAGCATCATATATTAACTCAAAAGGTAAGGCCCAATTTGGGGGTTACACAATAGGAGAAGTAGTCAATTTCAACTTCAACTGATCAAAAGCCCTCATATAATCATCATCAAAATCAAATGAAGCATCTTTTGCAAGCAAGGCGCATAAAGGACAAGCAATCTTAGAAAAATCTTTGATAAGTCTCCTATAGAACACTACATGCCCTAAGAATGATCTCACATCCTTGACACAACTGGGATGGGGTAAAGACTGAATGATGTCAACTTTTGCTTTATCTACCTCTAATCCCCTTGATGACACTACATATCCAAGTACTACCCTATGCTCCACCATGAAATGACACTTTTCAAAATTAAGCACTAAATTAATATTAATGCAACGCCTAAGCACTAATGTGAGATGATGCAAACACTCATCAAATGAATCACCATGCACAGTAAAATCATCCATGAAAACTTCCACAATCTTGCTGGTAAAATTAGAAAAAATGCTCATCATGCATCTCTGAAAAGTAGCAGGTGCATTACATAGACCAAAAGGCATACGTCTAAAAGCATAAGTGCCAAAAGGACAGATAAAGGTGGTCTTTTCCTAATCCTCAGGAGCTACAGGGACATGAATGTAGCCTGAATACCCGTCTAGAAAACAGTAGTGTGACCTACCAGCCAATCTTCTAACATTTGATCCATAAAAGGCAAGGGAAAATAATCTTTCTTGGTGCCTTTGTTCAGTTTTCTACAGTCAATGCATACTCTCTGATGGAGGGCCACCTAGCCAAGACCATGATCAAGTTGTGACAAGTCTAAGTCGACCGAGAACAAGGTCCCAAACTCAAAAGATAGCTCTCCTTTGGCAAGA
>NCQV01086222.1:0-12178 GCA_002740545.1 Lophocereus schottii
CACAGTACCCCTGACGCTAACTTCCACTTTTGCCAACCCACTCGTATCCGCTGGCTAATATCCTTGTCAATGTCCCCATTTTGCTGGATGATTGAGCCCAGATACTTAAATTTAGCGACCTTTGGTATCACCCTCCCATCCAGTGTGATTTCTCCCCCCTCTTCTATCCTATCACTGAAACAGCAATGGAGGTATTCCACTTTTGATCTACTTAACCGAAAACCCCTAACTTCCAGCGTATGCCTCCAACTCTCTTACTTGTCATTCACCTGCTGCCTGGTCACATCGATAAGAACGATGTCATCTGCAAATAACAGGCACCAAGTCACCTCGTCCTGGATTCCTTTAGTGAGTTCATCCAAAACTAAAGTGAAAAAAACAGGCTTAGGGCGGAGCCCTGATGTAGGCTCATACTAACAGCGAAGTCGTTAGAGACCCCTCCCGGTGTCCTAATACGCGTCCGTCCTCCCTCATACATATCCTTGATTATACGGATGTACGCGGGCGACACCATTTTCTCTTCCAAATGCCTCTACAATACTTCCCTCGGGACTCGATCATACGCTTTCTCTAGATTAATGAACACCATATAGAGATCCACCTTTCTATCCCTGAACAAGCCCATGAGCCTTCTAAGGAGGTGGATCGCCTTAGTGGTCGACCTGCCTGACATAAAACCCAATTGGTTCTCTGAAATCTCTACAACCTCTTGTAACCTTCTCTCAATCACCCTCTCCCATAACTTCATAGTGTGACTGAGCAGCTTGTATCTTTATTTAAATCATAACCCTTAATTATTTAGTTGTGGTCAAAAACATAACATTTATTAACCTTATATATACATACATATATTTCTCATTTTAATTACCAATTAGCTCATTAAACATTAATGAGTCAATAAGATTGTCTTAAACATTATTCAAACCTAACCCTAATCTTTCCATCTCATGATCACAACTCACTTATCCAATAGATTTTTGTCTTCTAATTTCACTTCATTAGGCATTAACATTCCCTTAAACTCTATTAAATCAACATAACAAACTTAATTTCCACACTAATCACAACCCTAATCACCAGCCCATGATTAAAACCTAACACACATCTCCCATGTATAGTCCATAAATTTCCTTTAATTATTCAAGAACCTAAGCCTAATATCATCAAATTCATCACAATTAAATCCAATATTTGCACCAAAGTACCCCTCTTAACACCAAGCTTATTCCACTTCTCTTCATCAACTAAAATTTATCAATATTCAAGAAAACAACAAATTTGCATTCATCAAGTCCAAATACATCATTTAACACAAGAATTCAAAGTGAAAACATCAAAAATTGGATCGAGGAGGGTTAGGGTTTTCACCTCTCAACCCCTCAAATACACCCACAAGGGGCTCAAAAGATCAGAGAAAGAGACGGCACAGGTGGTGACGGCCGGTAACAGTGCTGTCGGCATTGGGAAGCCAGCGTCCGATGGCTGGGGGTGGTCGGCGTGCCAGTGGTGCAGCAGGGGAGGCCAAACTGGGCAGAGAAAAAAACATGGGCGGGAGAGAAAGGGGGGTTGTTGGGCAGCAGGGGGTGTTTGCGGTTTTTGGGCTTTTTTTTTGTTAATTTGTTTGTTTTATTAAGTTTAGTAGATTTATTAGTTTAGGCCATCTCTAATTATCTCCCTTTTCCCTTTTCTTCCTTTTCATTTGATGACACATAACCCTAATTCTAGATTTTTCTTATATTTATCCACTTCCATGGTATTTTAATTATATATATATGGCATTTTTAGATATCATTATATTTATGTATAATTGAAGTAGTAATTTTAGCTAGAATTAGTTCATCTAAATTTTACATCCTTTAAATATAAATTTTGGGAAAAGACATTTCTCATTTCTTTTTTATTATTAATACTATATTTGTCCATTTATTCTTAGTATCATTACCTCACAAATTAATTCTTTAATACTTAGGCTCTTTTATTTACTTTATTTATGTATTTATTTATTTTTATTATTATACGGGCATTCAAATATTTATTAGAACTTAAAAGAATTATTTAAAGAACATGAAGGTTTATTTAGATGACACGTCGTCGTTTCAACCTGCGATGCACGTTATATATACATATACATAAAATGATGAGTTGAAATACGACACCCAAATTAATTAATTTGCGATTAGAGTAGTTTGAAGTAATTAACAGAAACTTTTAGATTCGGGCTGTTACAGCCTTCCCCTTTTAAAAAAAATTTTCGTACTCGAAACTTGCAGTTTGAAAGAAACATTGTCCGTACCTCAAATAGATATGGATAGTTGCTTCTCATGTCCTCCTCAGTTTTCCATGTAGCCTCAGAATAGTTATGGTTTGCCCACAGAATCTTAACCAGAAGAATACTTTTGTTTCGAAGTTGTTTAACCCTATAATCTAATAATTGTATAGGGTGCTCCTCGTACATTAGGTTCTCAGCAATTTCCACTGGCTTGATTATGATTGTATGCTTCGGATCTGGATCATAGTTTCGGAGCTGTGAAATGTAAAAAACGTTATGCACGTGCTCAAGTTCTGTAGGTAAATCCAATCTGTAAGCATCGGGTTTAATTTCTCGAGAATTTCAAAAGGCCCGCTATACCTAGGGCTTAGTTTGCCTCTGAGGTTGAATCTCTTGACTCCTTTAACCTGGGACACCTTTAAAAACACCTTATCTCCCACTTGAAACTCTAATAGTCTTCTCCTTTTGTCTGCATAACTTTTCTGTCTGCTTTGAGCTGTTTTGATATGTTCTTGAATTTTTCTTATCATTTCAGTGGTTTCTTGAATTAGCTCAGGCCCTAAAGTTAATGCCTCATCAAGCTCAGTCCAGCATAATAGAGTTTTGCATTTTCTTCCATATAGTGCTTCGAAAGGGGCCATTTAATGGTGGATTGATAACTGTTATTGTAGGAAAACTCCACCAATAGTAGATAGTCTTCCCACTTTTCTCAAAAGTCCAGCACACATGCCCTAAGCATATCTTCCAGAATTTGATTTGCCCTTTCAGTTTGTCAATCGGTCTCAGAATGGTATGAGCTGCTAAAATTCAACTTAGTGCCACAAGCCTTTTGCAAAGCTTGTCAAAATCCCACCTGAAACCTCTGGTCTTGATCCGACACTATAACTTTTGGTATGTCATGCAATCGAACTATCTCATTGACATATAACTGTGCTAGTCTCTATACGCTCCAAGTGTCATGAATGGCTATAAAATGGGCAGATTTGATAAGTCTGTCCACGATGACCCAAATAGCATTCTTCCTGGAAGCATAGAGGGGCAACCCCATAATAAAATCCATCGAGATTGAATCCCACTTCCAGTTAGGAATTTTTAAAGGTCCCAATTCGCCTACAGAGCGCTAATGTTCAGCTTTTACCTTTTGACACGTCAAACATTTATCTACATACTATACTCTGCGATCTCTCTTTTCATGTTTTCCCACCAGAAAATTTGTCTCAGATCCCTATATATTTTTATTCCTCCTGGGTGTACTAAGTATCGAGTGTTATGAGCTTCTTCTAAAAAAAAAAAAAATCCTTCTCTCTAACTCCTCCTTATTGGGCAAGCACAGTTTGTTCTGAAACCTTAGGGTTCCATCTTCATGTATTATAAAACCAGGCGATTTCCCCTGTGCAACATTGCATCTGAGCTTTTCAAGCTTTGCATCCTCTTTTTGACTTGCCTTAATTTCTTTTAGGATAGAAGGGTGCACCTCTAGTGTTGCTGTTATCCCATCGGTGTATGCAGGTAACACAAGCTCGATACCCATGGTTTCAAAGCCCCTTAAAATTTCAGGTTAAGCATTCGTCATTGCATTTGAACCATGTTAGGTCTTTCTACTGAGTGCATCTCCCACTACGTTTGCGTTTCCGGAATGGTATTGAATTTATAAATCATAATCCTTTAGCAATTCCAGCCATCTTCGTTATCTTAAGTTGATCTCTTTCTGAGTAAAAATGCACTTTAGGTTTTGGTCATCAGTGTAAATCTTGCACACACTCCATACAGATAGTGTCGCCAAATTTTTAAGGCAAAAACTACCACAGCTAACTCTAAATCATGAGTGGGATAGTTCTTCTCATAAGGCTTAAGTTGCCTAGAGGCGTAGGCTATTACCTTGTCATCCTGTATTAGGACATAGCCTAGCCCGTTCTTAGAAGCATCACTAGGACATAGCCTAGCCTGTTCTTAGAAGCATCACTATAAATAATGTACTCTTTTCCTTCTTTAAGCAAGGTAAGGATAGACGCTGTTGTTAAGCATCTCTTTAGTTCTTGAAATGCCTCTTCGCATTTGTTTGACCACTCGAATTTAGTGGTTTTCTTCAGCAGGTTGGTGAGTGGAGATGCAATCTTCGAGAAATCTTTCACTAATCTTCTATAATATCCTGCTAAACCTAGAAAACTCCTTACTTCTATCACATTGGTGGGTCTAGGCCATTCGACTACTGCACTTATCTTCTGAGGATCAAATTTGATTCCATCCTTAGTGACTACATGTCCCAAAAATGTCACTTCCGTTAACCAAAACTCACACTTTTTCAGTTTGGCATACAATTGGTGTTCCCTCAAGGTTTGTAACACAAGTCCTTAAATGAGTTGCATGCTCCTCCTTGTCCTTGGAGTATATCAAAATGCCATCTATAAAAACCACCACAAACTTATCCATATAAGATCTGAAAACTCGATTCATGAGATCCATGAATGCAACAGGAGCATTTGTTAACCCAAAAGGCATCACAGTAAACTCATAGTGGCTATATCTAGTTCTAAAGGCCGTTTTGGGAGTATCCTCTGGCTTAATTCTAAGCTGGTGATAGGCCGACCTCAAATCAATCTTTGAAAATACCCAACTCCTTGTAACTGATCAAACGGGTCATCTATCCGAGGCAAAAGGTACTTATTCTTGATGGTTCTCTTATTCAAATCTCGATAATCTATCCATCTTTTTTCTTCATAAACACTGGAGCTCCCCATGGTGAAACACTTTGCCTGATAAATCTTTTTTGCAATAACTCATCCAACTGAGTTTTCAACTCCTTGACTTCAGTTGGTGCCATCCTATATGGAGCTTTTGAGATAGGTTGTGTACCAAGAATTAACTCAATCTCAAAACCAATTTCTCTTTGAGGAGGGAGGCTCGGTAACTCCTCAGGGAAGACATCAGGAAATTCACAAACTACCGGAATATTTTCTATTTTTATCTCCTCTTCTTTAACCTCAGTTGCATAACACAAGTATCCTATGCATCCTTGTCATAGCATCTTACTTGCCTTCATGATTGAAAATATAGGATACTCCTTAAATCTTTCCCCATAAAAACATACTTCCTGACCTTCTGCGTCCCTTAAAGTGACCTTAAGGTCCTTACAGTCTATGTTCGCCCCATAAACAGTCAACCAGTCCATTCTCAAGATTATATCAAATTCTGACATATCAAATTGAAGTAAGTCCCCAGGGAACTCATGCTCAGTTATTACCATAGGAACGTGCTTATAAAGGACAAGATATTTTATCGCTTGCCCACTTGGCAAACTAATTCTACAGTTCGCTCGCTCCTTAGTTTGTTTCAAATTCAATTGTAATGCAGCTTGAGTGGATATAAATGAATGAGTTGCCCCCGAGTAAAATAAAATACCAAATGACTTTGAATTTAAAAAGAGAGTTCCAGTGACAGCCGTACCAGAAACTGTAGCTTCCTTTTTGCTCATTTTATAGGCTCGTCCTGTCGTTGGGGGCTTCGACGGCAGGCTCCCTTGACGTGGGAATGGTACTGGCTTTGCAACTCCCTTTTCCATAGCCTTCTGTCTTCTGGGGCAATTAGCAATTGAATGTTCTGGGCTTCCGCACCACATATACTTGTTAGTACCCACACGGTACTCAGTTGTAGTATGGTTTGTTCGCCCACACTTGAAACAAGGCCCCTTTGATGTCACTGGACGACTCTTGTTAGGGCCAGTAGCGGGTTTCTTCTGTGCAACACTCTCATTTGACGTACCGCGATCATTCCACTTCCTCTTCTGGCTTCCTGGATTCAAAACCCTTAACTCACCCTTCACTCTCTCCACCTCGGTAACTCTTTCATACAGCTCTTGATAAGTTTGAATTGGCTGGTCTGCTAATTGATTTCGAATATAAAAGGCCAAACCTTTCTCAAACCTTCTCACTTTCAATCTTTCAGTTACCACAAAATCTGGAGCGAACCTTGATAACTCCATAAACTTACAGGCATATTGCATCACTCTTATATTTCCACTCACCTTTAATTCTATCAATTCTTTCTGCTTTTGGCGTTGGACTGTGGTTGGATAGAACTTAACGCTAAGTTCCTAAAGAAACTTAGCCCAAGTGAGTTTGGGTCACTGTAATTTATCTTTCACCGTCCTCCACCAGATGTTTGCTTCACCAGTTAAATAGAAAGTCCCTATATTACTTTTTTCTCTTCGGGCACCTCAGCCACTGCAAATATCTTTTCCATTCCCCTAATCCAGTCGTCCAGCTCTATAGGGTCAAGGTTTCCATCATAAACCATAGGGTTGCACCGCACGACCCTATCAGCTAATTTGTCAGACTTTGAAGAGTTTTCTGGAGGTACAGGGGTGTAGAGGATATATGAGGGATCCTTTTCATCAGCTCAATTACTAGATTCTTTTAATAACTCGGGTCCTCTACACTACTAGACACTTCTAAGGCCACTGTTAGGTCTCCACTAGGGTCCTGCTGGGGTTCCTCATTTACCAAGTTACTGGAGCCCTGGGGTTCATCTTCCTTGCTATTCTGATTTCACAGGCTCTGACATTTTATAATACTAAATCACACAAGCAACACTTATTATCTTAATTTGTATAACATTATCATAAAGTAGTAATCATTCAGAATCAAAACCTAACTTAACTCAAACATTACCTTCATTGCATATACATGTACATATATATACATATGGGAAGTTCATACAAAAGGATATTACAATATTTGATATTTAACTTTCCCCATCTAACAACTGAAATAGAAATTACTAACCCAATCCTTCGTCCTACCCACTAACTGGAATCGTCTATCAAGCCAAGTTCGCCCCGAAACCCAAAAAAAGCGGACTACTTCATTATAGGTGGTTAAGTTAGCCTACCCATATACATCATACATACATGTCATGAGTAAAAGAACGCCACAGTATACTAGCTACATGAGACCAAAAAAAAAAATAACCAAAACAGGCCTAACCGTTAAGCAAAAGTAGGGTCACTCCTAACGATCCCGAGAGAGATCGTAATCCATGTCAAAAGAATCGTCATCCTCCTCTCCTGAGTCAAAATCCTACATCTCGGAGTCCTCGTCCTCAGGATCACTCTTGTGGCCCACTACATCCTCCTCTAAAGGCTCATTCTCTCTTACTTCCTCCTCAAGCTCCTGCTCATCCTAGTCAAGCTCCATCCCACCCTCATCAGAACTCACATCAATGAGTTCTGGAGAACTCGACACTTCCTTGACTACCTCATCCTCTAAGCCAGCCTGCGGAGCAGCAGGTGGCGGCTAAACTGGAGGCTGTGGGGGCGATGGCCCCTGAGCCGGTGGGGGTGGGGGTGGAAATATAAGTCGATGCACATCCAGTGCAGGAAATATGCATGGAAGAATATCATAAGAAATGCCCCGCAACTCAAACTCCTCTCGAAGTGATAGCTCCCTCGTAATCACGTACCAAGCCCCTCGGATCTGGAATCTGTCCACATTAGGCCCTGGGTCTCCAGTAACCATAAAGTCATGGTATCGTAATCTGAACTTGTGCCAGGGCTCAACAAGGAGTATGGACCATAATAGTCTACGTGCACAGGCCAACACATCGTGAAATTCAGAAAATGGGTCGTCCTGCATATGGGCCGCCATAGTCGCATGCAGGATAGATATATGAGCCTTTACTGAAGTCGGCGATGTCATGTGAATGCTATACGGGTCCACATGCACTCCTGGATGAGCCATCTAAATATAAAAAGAACAAGAAGAGGTTATAGGCCACATTTACACATAAATTTCCCTTAGAGAAACTCAATTTACTTATATTATTATCACAAACATATACATCCCAGTTTTTGAGCGTCCTATGCTAATAGTGATTTGCTAACCTGGCTCTGATACTAAAACTGTAACGCCCCCAATTCCTAATGTCTGATTAGTCTAACCTAATTACTCCTAAATTATTGATTAGCAGCAGAAGTCATTTGGATGGAAGCATTACCATCGTTCTGTAATGGAACAAGGCTAACTGAAACTACGGGGATCATTATGTTGCCCATTTAATCGCCCGACTCATGACAAAATCAAAATAGCATACATTCAACCATTTACATAAGTTGTGACGCACCTGTAAACTCAATATACGATTATAATTTACTAGTAATTGACGGTGTTAAAAAGAATACACAACCCTTAGATACTTAAGGTGCTAGCCTATGAATCACTATGAGCTCTTGGCTAGCGAAACTCCAGCAAAAAGAATTTGAACTCTACTTTACTTCTTGCTATTCTCTAGCTTGCCAAGAGGACTGTTCACTGATCCTTTACTTAAAACAGAAAACATAAAAACATTCAAAATATGAGCCAAAACTCAGTACGCACATTCCTATGCAGCAAAATAAGCTTTGAGTTAAATTAGCTGGGCGCCCGCATTTCAAAACGTTTTGTTTGGCAAACAGGAGAGAGAGAACCATGAGTAAAATTGATTTGCATGTTATTATCAGGAAGTGGACCCCTGTTGATATTTGTAGCGATCTTGAGATAAGTGCACACCTCCCAGGCCGATCGGAGAGCCTGAGTTGTAGCTACGCGGGTAAATTGAAGGGAAAAAGCCCTGATGATTGATAATCGATGGGGCCACTTGATTATATGACAAAACATTGCATAAGATGATTCATTATATGATTATCATATTGAATTTGCATAGTTTGAGAAACATGTAAGTTTTCGAAGAGCACATGCAATATACATACCTGGTTTTTGAAAATCCCTCTCCATTTTATTGAAAATTGCTTGCTGGCAACTTGAAGCGATAGCGGTGGCCTTACTTCTGCTCCAAAGATGTTATTTCCTTGATTAGTGAGAGGCTTGAAAGTTTTATTAAATTTCTTGGTTTGTTGTATGATTTAAATCCCCTTGAATGCTTTTCCTATTATGAATGTAACCACTATCATTAATTCAATTGGATTCCATTTTATTTTGTTTTTGTTCCTCTTCCTCCTACGACTAATGTTATTTTAATGCGTATTGTAATGACATACTAGTATGATTTATCTTGAGTTCATTATTAATGACGTCATTGATCATTATTATTTTTATCATTGTCATTATTATTATTATTATTATTATTATTATTATTATTATTATTATTATTATTATTATTATTATTATTATTATTATTACGACCATCTTTACCATAATTACTATTATTGATATTATTATGGCTATCGTTTCTCTCTTTAACGATTCAGTGTTTGGGATATGGTTTAAGGCAATTTAAACTTTATGAATTTGGGCTCATGTTCAAGTTGAGTTCCAATCATGCAATTATTATTAGAGAAATAACCCACAAAGACATTATGTTAGTCATTTCAACACACAAACTACTTACTCCTTTCTCTCCCTCTATCTACACTTGACAACTAATTCCTAACATATGTCCTCACACCTCATATGCATACATTCCCATCTAGTTAGCATGAACTTCTTTTTAAACACTAATAAAACTACATAATTGAAAATAAACATAATTAGGATAAATATTATCCAAGAACATTAACCACCATATCCATAAACACACATACCTTTCTAACACATGCATAACCCATCAACTCGTTCAAATATTAACCTAACACAATTAAAGCAACATAAATAAGTTTAACTTCTCACCTAAACCACTACTTTAACCTCGCTCACCAATTTATGATAACATACACATCCAAACTTCAGTCACCCAATTCTCATCACTTTTATTCAGACATCCATTATACTTTGCTCAAACCACCAAATAACCCAAAATGAACCTTGTATCTTTAATTTAATCATAATCCTTAATTATTTAGTTGTGGCCAAAACATAAAATTTATTAACCTCATACATACATGTACATATATTTCTCATTTTAATTAGCAATTAGCTCATTAAACCTTAATGAGTCAGTAAGATTGTCTTAAACAGTATTCAACCCTAACCCTAATCCTTCCATCTCATGATCACAACTCACTTATCCAATAGATTTTTGTCTTCTAATTTCACTTAATTAGGCATTAACACTCCCATAAACTCTATTAAATCAACATAACAAACTTAACTTTCACACTAATCGCAACCCTAATCACCAACCCATGATTAAAATCTAACACACATCTGCCATACATAGTCCATAAATTTCCTTTAATTATTCAAGAACCTAATCCAAATATCATCAAATTAGTCACTGTTAAATCCAATATTGCACTAAAGTATCCCTCTTAACACCAAGCTCATTCCACTTCTCTTTATCAACTAAAATTTACCAATATTCAAGAAAACCATAAATTTGCATTCATCAAGTCCAAATATATCATTTAATACAAGAATTCAAAGTGAAAACATCAAAAATTGAATTGAGAAGGTTTAGGGTTTGCACCTCTCAACCCCTCAAATACACCCACAAGGGGCCCAAAAGATCGGAGAAGGAGGCGGCACAGGCGGTGACCACCGGCGGTGGTGCTGTCGGCGTCGGGAAGCCAGCGTCCGGTGGCTACGAGCGGCCGGCGTGCCAGTGGTGGGGCAAGGGAGGCCGAACTAGGCAGAGAAAAGAAAAACAGGGGAGGCAGAGAGAGGGGGAGTCGTCGGGCAGCAAGGGCTGTTTGGGGTTTTTGGGCTTTTTTTTTTGTTAATTTGTTTGTTTTATTAAGTTTAGTAGATTTATTGGTTTAGGCCATCTCTAATTATCTCCCTTTTCCCTTTTTTTTCCCTTTCATTTGATGACACATAACCCTAATTCTAGATTTTTTCTTATATTTATCCACTTCCCTTGTATTTTAATTATATATATATGGCATTTTTAGATATCATTATATTTATGTATAATTGAAGTAGTAATTTTAGCTAGAATTAATACATCTAAATTTTACATTCGTTAAATATAAATTTTGGGAAAAGACTTTCTCATTTCCTTTTTATTATTAATACTATATTTGTTCTTTTATTCTTAGTATCATTACCTCACAAATTAATTCTTTAACACTTAGGCTCTTTTAGTTACTTTATTTATGTATTTATTTATTTTTATTATTATACAGGCATTTAAATATCTATTAGAACTTTAAGGAATTATTTATAGAACATTACAAGGTTCATTTAGAGGCCATTTCGCCATTCAACCTTCGATGCACGTTATAAATACATATACATAAAATGATGAGTTGAAATGCAGCGCCCAACTTAATTAGTTTGCGATTAGAGTAGTTTGAAGTAATTAACAGAAACTTTTAGGTTCGGGCCGTTACAAGTTGGCACTCCTGATTGCATATTTACTTATTTTACCCTTTCATGTATTTGTAGATCTTCAAATTCTTTTAATAGTTCTTCAATAGACTTATTATGTTCTCCCATTATGTAGTTTCTTTTTGCTTATTTTCAATAATTTGTTGAGATGATTCTTCTTTTACCCTTAAAAGTTTTTCTCGGTATCTTCTAATGTATTTTTCATCATTACTTTTGGGAGTTTTTTTTTGGTAATTTAATCTCTAATGACTTGTGTCCTTTCTTTTGTTTAGGCTTTAAAATTCCTTCAAATTAAATTCAATAGCTGCATTTGTATTACAAGTTATTTAATTGTTTCATTTATTTCTTTTATTTCAGTTTTTACTTCTTTAAGCTCTACTTCAATTTGAGGGAGACTCATTATTTAATTTTTTTTCATTAAACCAATATTCTGTATCAAATTGATCTAAATTGTTGCCATTGTCTAGGTTAAAGTTTTCTATAAGGTCCAGGTATGCTCTTCTTTTTTCTTCATGGATTAAGAGATTTAGCCTGTCTTTATGTTTCCAAATTAATTCTTTCGGGCTATTAATCGTCTGAAGATAATCGATTTTTTGAATATAAGATCTTTCACTTTGTTTTATGTCTTCTACAGAGTAAGTTTTATATA
>NCQV01086231.1:4455-19038 GCA_002740545.1 Lophocereus schottii
GGAATTACATGATTTGTTAAGAATAGTTACTTTTTACTAAATCGTGAGGTTAACATTTATGTAGATGGTCTTTATCGCTTAATCGTTTTATTCAAAACGTTGTCAATAAGTGATTAAGCTTAATATGCTCCCTTTTTTCAATAGATAATGAAGATTGTCAATGTATTAGTATATGTCGAATGCATCATAAATAAAATCAACATAGTTACACAATTTACTATTTGAAAAACATTACACACTTTCCTTTCATCAAATGGATGATTTTACTGAGGCGATTTTATCCAAAAGATATGTAAGTTCCGACTTTATCTCTACAATCAGTGATAAGAATATATCAGACTTTAACTACCCCACGCTATAATCAAATCAACAGAATTAAAGCAGTACTCAATTTTACTCCTGCGAGTAAAGATTTTCAATTTGACTCTTGCAAGTAAAGAGTAGCGCTGAAGAAATGACAAGAGAAGCCCTTTGTTATAGAAAAAAGGGCTACAGTATTCAATGGTCCTCCCTAATCAAGGAAACTTTGTGTGAAGTATCCATTCTAATGTGGGAATGGATATCATTAGATCAGAACAACCTCATTACTACTTTAACATTAGTGGCTTCCTTTTTGATGGAGAGAGATGGGAGATGTAATGTAGTACTCATCGCTATCCACGTATGTTTGGCCATTACTCATGATCTCCATGCATTAGGCTGGATTACCTGAATAATCTCAGTGTCGCAAAATAGGGTCAATATTCTTTATTCAACAGCTTTCGGTATAGATCCTGTTATTGCGGGACTTGAAGTGCTATCCTTTGTTCCTCCTGAAGTTTATATAAAGAAGAAGCGAGAATTTTTAATTTCTTTTCCTTTAATTTGTTCCTCTTGAAGTTAGGAAGAAGATAATTAATGGTGACCATACTAATGAAAACTAAAACGCATTGATCGGATATTTAGATATATAAAATCGATTGGCTTCAATGAATAATTCTTGAGATTAAGTAGAATTTATATATATTCCACTTGTCTGCCTTAAAGTACTAGATAAAAAAGATAAATGAACTAAGAAAAGAATAATGGTTGAATACATAGATGGAAGAGAAAGAAAGAGATAGAATAATGGAGGAAGACATACCCATCCACTCTTTTCCATTAATCAACCCAACTCCAGGGCCCACCCTCTCTTTCTTTTCTTTTCTTTTTTTTTTTTAAAGAAGAGATATTCATTTTGTAATTGCAAAATGGTAAGTGTCTTCCTACAAGACACTTCATAAGTGTATTATTTTCACTAAAAAAATTATAGTATTATGTTTTAAATTGAAAAAAAATGATAGAATCGAATCATAGAAGCATATTACAACTTATAAATTGTATAAAATCATCTTTTTATCCATAATTTATCACTTTTTAAAAATATGCGTATCATATGTACTTATGGATAGGATTAATGCGATTAGATATCATTTAATACTTTATCGACGTAGCCGATAAATATTTAAGGTTAGTATTCATAATTAAGTGTAATCATTGCAAAATTTATGGTTTTGAATCATAAAACATATCGTATTAATTTATGATAAGGCAAGACATTTAAGAGTGTCTTGCAATAAGATGTATATCACTTTTTAATCAGAAATTATATCGTCCATCCGATTGTACAAATGCAATTGTACAAACGGGCCTACAAATTGCCCCTACGTACAAAATACAAAGAAAACTGCCGGATTTTGGCTCACCAAAAATGCCCTATAGCTCACTAAAATATGCTGCTGTGCATCCAATTTCGCTCACTAAAAATAATGTATAACTCACTAAAATATTTTAGTGAGTTGAGATACAGTTTTAGTGAGCTAATACGTATTTTTAGTGAGCAGGCATACCGAAACTAATGTATCTTATGTACCCAAGTTTCACTTGGTAAAAATACTATATAACTTATTAAATGTGCTATTGTACTAAAAAAGTGTTATTGTGAATTTGAAACTCACTAAACTATATTCTAATTATCTATATTTTTTTTAGTGATCTATCATATTTATTTACTGAGTTGGTGTATCATACAACTTAGTTGTATAGAACCAATTGTACAGTCGAATTTCAGCTCACTAAAAATGTATAGCTCACTACAATACTTAGTGAGTTGAGATACAGTTTTTGTGAGCTAATACATACTTTTAGTGAGCAGATAGATCAAACCAATGCATTTTATGTATCTTATATTTCACTTAGCAAAAATACTATATAACTTATTAAAATGTACTATTGTACTAAAAAAAGTATTATTGTGCATCTGAAACTCACTAAACTATATTCTAGTTGTCTATATTTTTTTAGTGAGTTATGATATATGTTTAGTGAGCTATGGCATATATTTAGTGAGCTATGACATATATTTAGCGAGTTGAATTATATTTAATAAATTCACTACATTTCTATTATACTCACAAAATATAATACAAACACCCTTATGGTATAGTAAAAAATAATTCAGCTGTGATATAATTCAAGTACTTCACAAAATTATTTGCTGGCTATTTATACTATTCTTTTTATTGAGCTATGCTATTTATTTAGTGAGTCATGATAGATATTTGGTGAGTTATAAAATATATTTTATGACGAATATGATTTAGCGTGGAATACTAATCATTCATAATAAAAAATGAGTGAACAAATGAAAAATAAAGTATCATCTAAAAAACAACATAATTTTTGTAGTGAGCTATAACGCATAATTGGTGAGTATAATCTTTATTCTAGTGCGTCAAATGCTTGCGTTAGTGAGTAGAAATGCTCTGTACTGCAAGGCAACATATTTTTTAGAGTAAGCTATTGTTTTCCCTGTTAAGCACCAGATTAATTATAGTGATTACATTTGGTGAGCAAATAACCAATTTATGATTGCTGAGCACAAGATCAATACAAGTGAGCTAAATGTATTTATTTAGTGAGCCAACGACTATATTTAGTGAGCACATAACTCATATTGGTGAGCTGTTGTTTCTCATATGTACATAGCAACAATGAAAATATCATCTGGAAAAATAACCATAACATTTGTGGTAAACTATAATGCAACATCAGTAAGCATACAGGTCAATCCTAATGAGCCAAACGTTTCTTTTAGTGAGTCAAAAACTGCTCTATAGCATAGGGCAACATATTTTTTATAGTGAGCTAAATGTATACTTTTAGTGAGCTAACGACTATATTTATTGAGCACATAACTCATAATGATGAGCTATCGTTTCTCGTATGTTACAAACCAAAATTTACATTGAATGAATGCAATCCAATTTGAAAATCTCAAAATTAACTCGTCAAGATGCAAAACTAATGAACACAATTTCCGATCCCGAAAACAAAAATAGAGATCGAAAAAACGTTATCAAACTTGACGAACAATTCTGTTTGATGATGATTCAACATCAATAGCGACGTTAAGATTAAATCCAGCCATTCAATAATTGCTGAACACTAAAACAATCAAAGCAGCGAAGAGTAATTGAATAATGGAGAAAATGAAAACTGCGATTTCAAAATTGAGGAGTATGAACTTTTTTTTAAAAAAAGGGGGTCACGCTTAACAGTTGAAAGAACAAAACTGCTGTTAGTGGTTCCGGCTGCCGGTTGTACGTAACAATTTACGCTCTTTAATGATGTGAGATCAGTTGTATTGTCTTTGTATCCTCTGTTTTCCTTCCCACTCTAAATTTTGCGCTCTCCAATCTCTCGTGGGTTTACTTTAATTCATGNNNNTTATTATTATTCTGATCAGTCCTTTTCTAGCTAATAAGCTGCTCTGTTTTTCTGATATTACACCATGACTGTGCCCCTTAAGAGTCTCCGCATCATTATGTAACTTTGTTTAAGTAGGAAAGGAAGATGTCATCAGCAGAGTGGCAGAACGGAGGAGGAGGAAGTGGAGAGGGGGAGGTTGTGCTGTCTGTGCCGCCAACGCCGTAGGGGACGCAGGCGCCACTTTTCTCGTCGCGAAGGGTAGACTCGATGTCCTACGAGAGAGATTCGATGCCAAGGTGCCAGTGCTTCCTGGAAGCACTTCGCATAGGGGTGGGTCCCGGCCACTCCTGCCTCATCACCCACTTCAAAGCTCCCGATGTTACTCTCAACAGTAAGGTACTTGTTCAAGAACCAACTCAATCAAAAGTTTAACTTGATGGCACAAGTTCTCCTGGTCAACAAAAGATCAGGGTTTGAACTTTAGTGCATGCATACATTGAGTTTCAGGCTTCCTTAGGTTTGTTTTCAACACCATGCAATGTGCAAATTCAGCATATTGTGGTAAATGAAATATTGATATGCACAGCTTGCGGCAGCTTTTGTGGGAACATATATCCTAATATTTGCAGCAACAGCGGCTCCAATAGTGGACCGTAAGTACAACGGAGCAGAGACATTGATCGGAGACATTTATCGGAAATGCAGCCTCTGCTGGACTAGCTGCGATGACCATAATCCTATCGGCAGGTCACATAACCGGAGCACCCTTAAACCCATCCTTGACCATTGCCTTTGCTGCCCTTTGGCACTTGCCATGGGTTCAAAAGTTCCAGCCTCCATTGCAGCCCAAGTTGTAGCCTCCATCCTTGCCTCTCTCACCCTCAAGGGTGTCTTTCACCCTTACCCGTCCAGTGGGCTAACTGTGCCTTCTCTAAGCATTGCACAGGCTTTTGCGCTTGAATTTCTTATTACATTCAATCTCATGTTTGTCGTCACTGCTGTTGCTACTGATGCACGCGCTGTAAGTATCCTAGTAGAAAGTCTTTTGTGCGTATAGACGTTTCGCTAATGTAAAAGGAAGAAGTGTTATACTATAGAGAAGTAGTAATTTTGTGTAAGTTGTGATAAGTTGTGGGTTTGGTTGTGACAGGCTGGGGAATTAGCAGGTATTGCAGTTGGAGCCACAGTTACGCTTAACATACTCATTGCAGGGCGAGCTTTAAGAAATTTCTTCTAAAATTGTTGATTTTATTGCTCAATTGACAATTATTGAATCAATTTATGGTTAGGCTGCTTACAATTCACCAATTGGGGTGCGGCCCTTCCCCAGACCCTGCGTTAATGCCAGAGATGCTTGTACACCGGGCTACCCTTTGTTATGGTATAATGTTAGATGCAAGCATATGTTTTTCACGCTGGTAATTTGATTCGGTGAGCTGTTACAAGTTGAAACAATAAAAAAAAATAAAAATATGATTTTGTGTTTTAAAAATGCTGAATGCCAAATGCACCTACCAAATCAAACCATTACCCCTGGGATCCTCTTGGAGCAGGGCTGCAGATGTAGAGGTCAAATGTATGCAGTCTTAAATTTAACAGAGAGTCTGGTTCCTTTTGATCCCAGATATTAGAACTGTAAAATGCTAATTGAATTAAGTTGATTGAGATAGCTCTTTGCCTTTGGATTGAGCAGGCCATTGAGCGGGGCATCGATGAATCCAGGGAGGACACTCGGGCCAGCAGTTGCAGTGGGAAACTATAAGGCCTTGTGGATGTACCTGGTTGCACCAACCCTAGGGGCTCTAGGACGGGCAGCCATTTACAAGCTGGTGCAGCTTCACGAGCATGAGGCTGAGCCACCACGACCCACCAGAAGTTTCCGTCGCTGGGTCAGCCATTGGCATCCGGCAGGTGCACTCACTTCCACCAAATCCACAACATTTTTGCTTTGCTATATACTGATGAGGCAGCAAGTAATACTGCCATGGAAATGTGAAGCTTCAGGAATGTCGAAGCTGTAATGTTCGCGGTCTGGACGTGGTTATGTTCTGTTAGTTGTGTAGTTGGTCTTTTCTGATTTGAAGCTTGTGAAACTGTATTAGTAGCTCGTTGTAGGAACTTTGGTGCCCCGGAGTTGAATATGTAGTCCACGGTATGAATTTTATTTAAGGAATGTCAGTCTTTCTTGCTGCTACCTGGTATTTTCGACACTGACATCATGGCTGAGTGATCAGTGACTAAAGCAGTAAATTCTGGTGCATAATCAAATACTCTATTTAATGACCATGTCTTCTTGGAATAATGCGAAAAATAAGGGGTCTATCTGGAGTAAGACTCTCAAGGTAAGAACAGGCAACCGATGGATGGGTCATGCATAGAGATGGATCGATCATAAGCACCCCTACAAAGTCAAGCAAATAAAAATATATATATATTATTCCGTAGACTTAAATATAATACAAGATGGCATACACTTGCATTCCCAAGCAAAAATAGATGACAAGATGCTGCATTTACAAAATGGGGGCTCTTTTATATCATGTCCACCCTTTCTCTTCTGATATATTTTTGTACAAAAAACACTCGACTGTTACTCCAAGAACAAAAGGAGAAAAATCACCTAATAACAAAATTTACTGCAGACAACATGAAATATATCCTCATACTGAGATTACTTCACCAGTTCCTTGGATATTAGGTAACGGAAAGCGAAATTATGCGGCATCCATTCAATGCTCTTGCGCGACTTCCCTGTTTGACACTTTTTAAGAGTCTTCCTCAGTGAATCAGGTAGAGACTGCTGGATCATCTCGACGATACCAACAGGAGACAAACCTAAATCCTTGGCATATGAATCCACAATCTTTGGCAGCACAACTTTCTGGTCCTTGCGCACACCAAAGGTTGCACGTATATACTCTTCCTTTGCAGCTTCCAGCTCTTGAAGCACTCTCTTTGCAGTATACGCACGAAGCTGTGCAAAAGCAATTGCAAAGTTTTTCAGAGAGTGTTTTTTGTATTCCTGGCAAAATAGAATGCCATGGAGAACACAATTGTTGTATCATGCATACAAGATCTAGTCCTCACAAGGATCAAACTGATCCAACCTAATTTAGTAACTGATTTAATCAATGGATAGTTAATCATCAGACATGTATCCAACGTTAAAGTGATTTGCCTGACAACGTCAAAACAGAATTCAAGAATATGTGTATACCGCAGGATCAGAGTGGCTTCCTGAACAAAGGGCAAAGTGTAGAAGGGGCTCCGGGTGCTCAATTGCATAAGCCTGACGGTTATCTCCTGACTTGAGTTTTGTTCTTGGAGAAAGTAACATGCGAAGCCACTGAAATCCACTTAGAAAGTCATCATTAGAACTAGAAACAATCATAGCAAATGCTAACTGCTGTGATCATATAAGTAAAGACATAACAGACCTGCCCTGGACGTGACATTCTGCATCCCAAGATGGTATTCTGGATAGTATCCGCGCTTATAGTGTGACCCCCAACATTGTATGCAGCCTGCATTGCACAAAAGGAATTTAAGTAGTCACAATGCTGTAGAGTTTCCCCCAAAGTAAGCTAGTACTCACTGTCTCTTACCTTCAGGAGTAAGAAGACCCTCTTTACATTATTTTGCGGAATGCCATACGCTAGATATGCCTATCAAGAAACCCAGCGTAGATAAGGATTCAGCCACATAAACAGCATGGGATGATATAAAAGTAAGAGGTCAAGCCATGATTTTAACAGATAGTGATTATTACATGCATCACCAAAGTGTTGTGGACATTAATCCAAAATGCAAGTTTCTCCTCATGGTTCATCTTCTTCGGATCTACTTCTTGTAATTGGCTGATGAGTGACCTTCAGATGGAAAGGCAGAACATAGTTAGCTTTGTGGAGCTCATGCTGTGATGTTCTTTCCTTTCTATTTATAAAATGGTTCTATCTTTGTACGGATAAGCATATCATGGAGACCTTACCTAAAATTCTGCAGCATATGCTCCACCTCACCCAGTTTCTGAGACTCTCTGTATAAACAAGGGACTTCAACCATTGTGCAATAAGGGCCACTGAATTCTTTAAGTCCTTCCACATTGAATGGATTGTCTAAACATGCATCAAAAGCTGAATCTTTGGCAAAACCTGGACTCCACGCATCGCATTGATACTGAGGGGAAAATTCACCCACAGAGGATGACGATGAATTGGGTGATGAGAGGCCATTATTGGCCGAAGGTGGTTCCCCCAACTTGTAAAATATGGCTGCCATGCACTTCA
Source organism: Lophocereus schottii (assembly GCA_002740545.1). Lineage (NCBI taxonomy): Eukaryota > Viridiplantae > Streptophyta > Magnoliopsida > Caryophyllales > Cactaceae > Lophocereus > Lophocereus schottii. The sequence continues at coordinate 12,471 of NCQV01086231.1, forward strand.
CCATCTCTTCTGAGATCCTGTTAGGTGTCTCTGGAACATGGTCTGAGATACGTGTACCAAGATGCTCAGCAAGACTTATCACACTTGAAGCCGCAAACTGCACAAACAAACATCATAATAATAATCAATACATGCATATCGTGCTGTGTTATGAATGTTGCTTGCGAGAGATCGTAGTCGATCACTCATCAAAGTTCTTGAACTTTTTAAATAGCTAACAGTCCAAAGAATCAGAAAAGAGACATTCTCACTGGAGAACACAAGTGAAACAAGTGAAAGCTCCCAATAGCAAAGACCAAACATGGATGCCATATAAAATGCACCACAAATTACCTCAGTCATGGACAGTGGTTGTGAATGACATGAACGCAAAGCTTTGGATAGAGAATCTGGAGAAGGCTTTGTTGCCAGAGTAGCACGATGAGAGAGAGTGGAATGGCAGCGGTGGACATTGGAATCGAGCATCTTCCCACCTGCGGCACATTCACCAGATTCTTTCCATGTGCTAGAGAGTGTCCTCGCAGCCAACTGAACTGCTGAAGTTTCAATCTTCTTTCTTGTTTCAGCTCCATCTTCATCGACAAACAGTCGTCTTGGGGCTATCGAAGGAGAGTTTGGCCTTTGGTTCTTAGCAGTTGGAGATACAGAGGATATCTTCTGATCCTTATTTTTTGGAGACACAGAGGATATCTGCTGATCAAAGGCTTTTCTATACAAAGTAAGAAGGTACTGCTCCAAGTACACAACTTCCATTTCTAGCACTGCAATTTCCTTTATCAATTCTGTTGCAGGCTGAAACAAGTAAATTCAGTTGAGTAACTTGTAGCATTTCGAGGAATAATGACTCATAAACATGCACATTATAATTTGGGATACTGATAGCAATTAACATAAACACAGAATATGCAGATCATCCAATTACGGAAAAAAAAAAAGTGATGCAATTAAAGCTACTGATCACCCACCTTAGGAACAGAAGGAGGTTCATTTCCAGCTCTGAATGAAGATGATCCAGAACCCAATGCTTTTTCTAAAGCACGACGTACAGAAAATTGCTCTTGCAATCTTTTCTCAAGTTGCAAAATCTAAGTAGAATGTAACAATGGAAAATCAGACTTAGGCATCAGATGATGCAGAAAAGAGAGAAACACATCTCATGACCATTGCAGAAACATTAGCAAACGGAGTAAATTGCATACTTCTTGCTTCAGTGAATTCTGAGTTTCGGCTCTAGGAGACGGCTGTTTGTTAGACCTGAAAGAGCCCTTCAATCGTCCTAAATCCTGACAGTCCAACATATTGAAGCATCAGAAGTCAAAACTTCCACCCATCTACAACAACAATAACAACTCCCAATGTGAGTTCCACTTTCCCAGGGTCCAGGGAGATCCGGATATAGGTAGTCTTATCCCTACAAGCACTCATGCAAGCAAAGAGACTTCTATCCATCTAGAACTAACTTTGTAAAGTGTTTCACATGTCGACTACAAAGAACAAACATCTATGGTCACACGAAAGGAAATGCTGAAACATTTTAGAAACGAAATTTGACAAGTAAAAGGAGAGAAAGAAGTGGATAAAGTGCACATCATCAGAATCCATGTACAAGGGATTCTAATGCAGGATTCATGAAAGTTGGAACCACTGAGAAAAGCACAACAGTAAAATAATCAACCAAATGTTAAGCACTAAGCTCCTTTTAGCTTAAAGATAATACAAGAAGAATCAAAATATTAAATAGAAAGAAAGGTAAACCCAAAAGAAGGAGCCACCGCTTACCAACTTCAGACGAGAGGACTCTTCAATGGAATCATCCAAGGCTCCCTCAGCTCTTTTTTCCGGAAAGCTGACAATAAGAGAGTAGGAAAATTAGTTAAAAGCAGTTAACATATGAGAGCAACTTTAATGCCAGATGCATTTTTCTTTCTAAGTATCAACCACAATCCACCTCATGCACAAACACAATATACAAGATATTCTGCCCCTGGCCTATTGAACTCCGCTTTAAAGTGAAAATAGGATAAGTAATAAAGACAAGACTTGCACTCCTTAAAAATAAAAGAAAGCAAAAGACATTATTGCTTAAATGGTTTACAAGGGTCCCTTTACTGGTTCTATTATTCTTAATTAACCCAGATTGTGTTTTAATAAACCACATTTGGAATGAATAATATCGACATTCAAGATTGAAATTTCTTGTCTGGAGATCTAGGTTGTGCAGCTTCACCTCTCTCTCCAGCACCCCATATCCTCTGAAATTGGTTCTTAGTTGAATCCTATTCGAGGTTTTGCTTTGCCCATCCTTTTATACAATGAAACCAGGAACTATTTAGGAGATATTTAATGAGGGGGTTGCAGAAAAAATTATTAGGTATAAGAAATTAATGTGGGCATGGGAGATAAGTGACATCAAGAAGATTAAATGAGGTTCCTTTTTGCCTTCTTCCCCAACATTTTCAATACCAACAATCAATTCAAGCAAATTGTCTCCACGAATTCAGCATAAACCAAGAAAATTTAATGAAAGATTAGATTCTTATAAAAGAACAGAAATGCAAACTCAAAAGCAAATTAGGGATTAATTACCTCTTTGAACGCTTGTGTCTTGGGATCAATCTTAGTCCCAGCACTTTGCCATCTCCATTTGCTTCCAACCCCATCTCTGGAGACCAAAGAATAACCCAAACCTACTGATTGCAAGAAGAAATTGGCACCCAGAAGAGCCAAAACTGAACTCTTGACTGGACTGAGCCAAATGTAGAAAGAAATTAAGGACAACCCAGATGGTAAAAAAAGCCAACCACCTCAAATTAGCAAATGGGTACCCCAAAAAGCCTCCAAAAATCAAACTTTCAGAAACCGTAGCATGTCTTCTTCACATCAGAGCAATGTTTAACGAAGAGGAAATCATGTGATTACACAGTTAGGAAGAGTGACGACAGAGAAGTTTAAGCCTCTGAATGCAAATTGCAAGCAGGATTGGGCAGAAGTAATAATGAGTTTGCTGGCAAACTAAATACCAAATAAAGATTTCCCTTTTGACCAGAGAGTCTAACAGGGGCCCTTCGTAATGCAAGGGACGAAAGAGTTTACCAAATCCTGTATCTTTTGTAAATGAAGGGCCTTTTTGCATCAAAAGGTGGAGAGTATTTTATTTGAGCTTTGCTTGAACAAAGCCTAAAATACTACTAGTACACAAGTCTACACCACCACAGCAAAACTTATATTAAATAAGAATAACAATGTGCTGTGTCTAACCCAGAATCCCGAAATGTCAAAGGCTCCAAAAGCGCCCAGTTCTTAGTTAAATGCAAAGCAGAGAGTGATCTAAGACAAAGGACAAATAGGGAGGCTTAAATAAACAGTTGGCAATGAAAACTCTGCAGACATAAATTTAGGTTTTCATATTACCATACCTTGCGCACTTAATTAAAGTCAGTTATTCATTCCACTCCTATATATTTTTTATTCGAGTATTGTAGACAAAAGCATTTGTATTGATAAGGTAATACTACTTGAGAGGTAACAACTGTTCAATTCTTATCAATATAACATCAAATATCAAATACTTAACATGGTGATTAACAAGTTGTTATTGATTAGTGGGTTAAATTAAAAACATGGGAAAAACAAACGCAATTCCCACATTCTCTTCTCTTGTTGGGAAGCAAGTGGGAGTTGGTGACCATCTCTCTACCTATTTGTCCTTTCCTCCTCGCATGATCTTCATTTATATTTTTGACATTTCTGTCTCAATGGATTTGGATGATAGCATTTGCCATAACTTGGGGCCATGCCCACCCTCCTATGGTATTAATGCTTATGTTCTCGCACCTCATAAAGACATCCTAGCAAAAGTACTTATGGTAGAATTTTATTCCATTGATTTTTTTTTCCCCTTTTTTTGGGAGGGAGAGGGGGTTGGCTAGTTGGCTATTTTCAGAAATTATAGGAGTGTGGATTACGTTACCAAAATTTGACAAGAGTATGGTTCTTCGACAAATTCAACTATTTGGATACGTATTTATTTGCTTATTTTATTTTATTTGCTATTGTCATTATCATTTATTGAAGATGTAAATTAAGATAGCATAGGAGTACAACTATTTCCATGAATTTAAGGATTGATTATTGAAAACACAAAGGAATTAGTATGGGCATGCCTTTACTTACAACAAAACCTATATTCAACTTGACAACAATCTTTAAATTCAAAACTTAGGTCCTTTTATTTAACTTAACATTTATTTTCCTACCATTGCTCCACTCTCCTCCTCCACCAAAAGGTCCAAAATCCAATAAAAGTTTTTATTTTAATATATAGTAATAAGATGAGTTACAATAGTACTCTTTTTACAAGAGGATAAGTTAAGTAATCATGTAACACCCTGACCCCCTCTTGTGTAGCACACCGACGGACAATTACCAGGACTGATTTCAAGGATTGTCGACTGGCCCCATAAATTAACACAAGTCTTTTCTCAGTATTTCGTCCTCACTCATACTTTGTTTGAGAAACTTCCTAAAACATCACCAATTATAAGATTTCTCTACATTAAGCACGCTTAGCTATGGAGTTCCTATGAGTGGGCTCCCAAAAAGGAAGGTGCACCTTTTGTGATATAAGTAGTCACTTCAAATCCTTTTAAGTTACTCTCGGGGTGTTACAAATCATCATATGGTATATGATCAATGCAAAGAGGACAAATGGGAACACAATTAAGATTAAGATTGATAGACATATTGTACCAAGTAGTTTAGGAATATTGGATGATCATATACTATACTTTAGGGTTATTGGACAATAATATTTTCAACTTTGAACTTGGACGTCTATACACCATATTATGTACCTATTTACTGTTTATATACTAAGATTGATTTTGAAGGCATTTTTAGTTGCTGATGCAAATTCATAATCAACATATACAACTGTATACATTTAAAAATTCTTACATTTTAAACATATGGAATTACATACTATTGTGAAACTGGTGCACTACATTGATAAAAACACACTCAAATTCTGCTTTTGTATATAGACAATAAATAGGCCAAAAGTATGATGCATGAACATACAAGTTAAAAGTTCGGGGCATCATTATCCGTTACCCCCAAAGTAAAGTATATTATTATCCGAAATTCCATTAATTTATCATTTCATTAGCTTCTCTATACATATACAAGATCGAAACTAACTAATTGACAACTATAAGATAATTGCCCCGTATTGTGTGGAATTATGCACTTGCCATATAGATCCATATCCAACCTACTTGCTTGAATAACTACCTAATAATATGATAAGAGTCTAATAAGTGAAGCTAATCATTGGTGAAATTAAAGACGTTAAGAGGGCCATTAGGTAATTATGGATTAGCTGTATTGAGTTAGCCACTAAAGATGAATGGGTGAAGATGATTGAATCTAAAATAGGAGTGTTTTCAAGGTGATGTGATGGGGAAGTCCAAATCCAAATTGCCATACACCCAACGTAACTCAATGGATCTCAATCAGTGTCACATTTTTCCAGTATTCTTTTGTGGAAAGCAATCAAGGAAGGAAGCAACAATGGTGTTAGTTAAGTTAGGACACCATTCTGTCGTTGACATTAGCTCCCTTAATTGTCAAAGAGTCAAACTGACTCACCAATTAAGCACACATAGTGGAAGAATAATAACAAAAACGCTAGTATATATCAAAGGCATACTATGTCTGGCCTCTCTTGTTATTTGCTTCATAAATGTGATGTGATAAATTTCCATCAATTAAGATTATATACATATATCTACTCGATTTGATTTGAAAAGTGATCATTCTAAGTGAATATGCCACATCAATCATTTTAATTAGTTAGATTTTGAAAATGGAGTCCTTATGACTAGTTAGAAACAATTTTTTTTTTTTTTGTAAATAAAGGTCTAATTGTCTTCATATATGCAATTTACAAATATATTCTTACATTTAGTCTTTTTTTTGCATATTTGGATTCTGATTTGTATCAATATAGATGGAGATTCATTCATACTCTATCTAAAACTAGCTCGAGTATATAAATCGATCCACTAGCTTTAAAATCACAGTTCATAACATAGATAGAACTTTAGAAACTCGTATTGTATAATACAAGTCTAGTGCTGGTATCTTCTTGCGGAACCTCAATTTCTTTCTTTCTTTTTATTCTTTTCTAGGAGAACTAGGCATCCAAGAAAATGCCTCCAAAATTAACATAAAAAGAGAAGAAAAGAGAGATAAGTGCTAAAGTTTTAATGTGCAAAAACAAAAGCAAAGGGAGCTCATGCTAAGCCTCAAAAGGGCTGAAAGGCAAAAAATTTGGAGGAGGGGAGTTGGAAAAAAAGGGACATTGGATGCTTAAAAAGAAATTAGGTTTTGTGGGGTTTCTTTTGTCTTAATTGTCATAATTCAATTCTTTTCAATTCCCTTTTTCCCTTTTTATTTGAATTTTTTTTTTAAAAAAAAGGAAAGAAAGAGAAAATGTTTTTAAGGGAAGGATAGAGATGCTTTAGCCAGCTAATTGTCCTTGAGTATCAAGTAGACTTACATTTGT
>NCQV01086240.1:0-12067 GCA_002740545.1 Lophocereus schottii
CTTCCAAACTTCCACTGGAATCTGGTCTGGGCCCACTGCCTTCCCATTTGCCATTTTCTTCACGGTCTACCTAATCTCCTCATTTGCTATAAGGTCGCCCACTCACTGATCGCTACACTCTCCCCCCAAACTACAGTCGGCTCGCATTCCTTCCCCGTTTAGAAGTTTAGCAAAGAATCTTTGCCATCTCTCTCTAATATCATAATTCTCAGTCAGCACCTTACCTTCTTCGTCCTTGATGCACCTTACCAATTCCAAATCTCTAGTCTTCCTTTCTCTTGCCCTAACTAATTTGAAAACCTTCTTCTCTCCTTCCTTCGTCCCCAATCTATGGTACAGTCTATCAAAAGCTTGGCTCTTTGCTATTGCCACCGCCTTTCTAGCTACCTTCTTGGCCGCTTTGTATCCAATCTTCTTTTGCTCCCTCTCTTCCTGCGAACTACTGCATATAAACTCCGCGAAAGCCTCTTTTTTGGCATTCACTTTCTCCTTCACCTCTTCGTTCCACCACCAGGTGCCCTCTATCCTGTTCCCGCCTCCCCAGGAAAGCCCTAGGATTTCCTTATCCGACCTTCGGATGCAAGCCGCCGCAGCCTCCGACATCAAATCAGCGTCTTCTGCCCTTCTCCAAGCTCTCTCCTCGACTATTCTTTCTGCAATTAACCCCGCCTTCTCCTTCGTGAGAGTCCACCATTTAATTCTGGGTTCTCCGACTCTCATCTTCGTCCTCCTAGGATACTTGAACTCTGCATCTAGGACTAGCAACCTATATTGAGTTCCCAAAAACTCGATAGGAATCACTTTGCAGTCCTTACACGATCTTCGACTTTCCTTCCTCGTAAGGAAATAATCGATCTGGGTCACTAGGTGATCCTCCTTCTTCTTGAAAAAGGAGTTGGCCACCAACAAATCAAAGGCCACTTTAGTGTGTCATGTGAGGGTCCAATGAGGAACTAGTTAGAATTGTTATTACAACCAAGGATTCAAAATGCGGTTTCGGTCGCGATATGTAAAATACGCTCTAATATGGAAATCGCGTTCCATATCACGGTTAAAATGCGGTTCAGCCAACTCAAAAACCTTTCAGATGTGGCCGGATCGACCACATTTTGAATCCATGATTAGGACAACTTTTGGGGAAAGTTGGTTAGTTGAGGCGATTAAAGCCGATTTCGTAATTGATCAATCATCAATAATCATAATAATAGACTCCTTTCACATTCTATTTTCTCTTTAAACTCTCTCTCTCTTTACACCTTGGGATTCTAGTGACTACAAACTCAAGAGACCTCTTCATTCTTTCTCAGGTTATCTCCTGCATTGTTAGTGCCTACCTCTAACCTGTTTTGGTGCAATTGTCATCATCCCCTTTGTAGGTCTAAATCCCAAGACCTAATATTTTGAGTAATTTGTTTGAAGCCTGAAAGAAAACCCAAAAGTCGAAATTATGAAACAGATCTCTGGAACTACAGTAAATGGATCAATTTTATTTTGTTCTTTCAAAAATTGGGTATCTGCACGGCCTTATGTGAGAAAAGGAGTATGAGGAGGGCATGGTTTGAGGGGTGAGGATAGAGGGGAAGTGAGCTGTAGTAGAACAAGTTGAGATTGAATTGAGAGTCAATTAATGGAAAGAGAAATTGGGAGGGGTTTGGAGCCGAGGAGAAATGAGGCTTCTATCGCAAGGGAGAAAGAGGAGCAATTTGATCAGCCTATGACAGTGTTCTAAACGTTTCCATAAAACATGCCTCGAGATCGACCCCAGTAAGGAACTCTCAAATTCGCCCTTGCTGATACCTGTTCTTGGTCTTCCCTCTTCCCTGGATGACGCCTTCTCTGTCCCCGAGACGTGGGCTAAGCTCACTGCTGTTCCCATCAAGCGGGCTTTCCTCCGGCAGACGAACCCAAAAATCCCACCCTGTGCTCAAAGGTGCAGAGGGTTATGTAGGTCGTTGGGGTTCTATTGAATATTACATGAAGGAGTGCAGCTGAGGATAAGGAGGTGGAGCCTGCCAAGAAGCTGCTCATGAAGGAGCAGGAGCCGGTGAAGAGCCCAAAGCTGGAGCCCCCGCCACAGGTGGGAATAAGAATGGGATTGTTGGGGATAGAATTAAGTAGAGGGCATAGTATAAGATGGGGAAGACAAGGGAGCAAGCATGGAGAGGAGAGAGAATTGTCAGGCTTCATTAATGGAGATGTGAGGATTTTGATTGCTACAGGGGCCCTGGGGTTTGTCAAATTTTCCGTTCCTGTTTTTTTTTTTTTTTTTTTTCTATTTTTGTGTTTTTCTTCCCTTTGTGACCTTTAGTTAGTGATCATACTGATATGTCTTAAGGGCATAAGAATGAAAACTATTAGAAGTTAAAAGGCCACGTCATCAGTAAGGCCATGGGTTGGACTTCTCAAAAATACTGGGTGTCTATTTCGATTTCACCCTCCCAAAAAAAAAAAAAAAACACGGTGTCTTTCTAATAGAATTTGCTACAGCTTGGGTGCACCAAATGGGATTTCACTTCTCTTCTCCAACAATAGGAAGAAATTAAAAATACCTTTTTTTTTCATTTAATTCATTATAAGCTTGCCTATATATCCGGTTCACCCCACTGGGGCCCTGACATAGTAGCATATTCCTTGTGCTCATGCAGACAAAGCTTTACATTGAAGATTGGATTGGTCTAAAGACCCTTGACGATGCTGGGAGAGTTCAGTTCATTAGTGTATCGGGGAATCATCTTAGAATTTCACGTGATGATATGAAGAAGTACATTGTGCCCTACTTGAGTAACCAGGACTCAGGAACAGGCAGCTCGAAAATCATGGAGGCTGGTGGAGATCATCCCAGGAATTCAAGAATCTGGAAACATAAAGAAACGATGATCAAGGATTCGTTTGTAGATACTTGGGGTAGGCCATTCTTTGGGGAGACGGTGGGGAAGATAGAAGTCGTGTAAATAGCTCTAGTTGCAAGTTTATCATGTGGTCCGGAACATCACATGTCCCTCGTGATTGGACGGAGATGGAAGTATTTTGTAATGTTGGTCTCCTCCATTTGTGACAATCTGATGAAATGTTATGGGATTCGGGCAGGGTTTATGTATGTGTAATGCTGTAATTCATGTATTACTGGAAATAGCAATGGAACAGGGTCTATGTACGTAAGCCTAAAAAGCTAAGTGAGTTTCATGTAGTGTAAGGAATTTTTGTTTTCCTCCATGACTTCACCCCAAGCAAACCCTGTTGGATCGAATCTTGTAAATTCCATGCTAGCTTAATGGTTGATTTTTTTGGTATGATAATTTAGAGGGAGCCAAAGAAAAAAAGATAGGTTTAGAAAAACAATGTGATTTCTATCATCTGCAAAGAATTTACTTCAACTTTCGAGTTAGGAAGTGTTATAGTGCATGAGATTGCAAAGGCCCCGTCGCCATGGATGAACTTGTTGGATGTGCTGACACTTACGAAAGATGTGCATGTACTTAATGATGAAGGATAGTTTTTGAATATCAACATGTGATTTCAACCATATGCAAAGAACATGCTCTCCCTCATAGATTACTTTCTCATATCCACCTTCCTCCCAACACTCCCTTCATAACACATACATAACTAATTTCCTTCTCCTACCCCGTCTCCTCTAACAACATCGTCTACATTCCTTTTTATGTGGTTGTCACAACAACAATGCCCATTAACCTCTCTAATACCTTTGTATCTGCCTTGCTTGTATTATGATAACAACATTTTATCGGCATAAACATTAGTATATTATTTATTTCCCACAAGTGGCTCACATTGTTCCCACCTCTATAGCTATCGGTTCACTTAATTACTAAACTATGTCTACCATAGAATACAATTAATGTTACCATGGTTTGTAAGTGCCCCTATGATAGCCTTCTACCATCATTATCACCCTTTCACCTCTTTTTTATAACATCTTAATTTGTCCCCATGAGTATACTATTGCCTACCCCACATCTTATCAACTCGCACTCATTGCCATTTAAAATTCTATATACCTAATCATGCCACTATTTTTTTTAAGAATAGTTGCCTTCCGTAACACTTTTATGGTACACTACCCTCACTATATTTTCATGCACTTTGGATTACATAGCAATGACATCCCTACTACTATGGTAAACAATCAACAAAATCTTGACATACATATATATTCAGTCAATTGCATCCATAACAATAACAACAAGAGTAAGAAGCGCATTCTACTAACATATAACTAACATTTACCACAAAGTATGACATACCTATTATTTACCCAACTACTTATAGTGGTGTACCCATCTATGAACTTTCCAGTTCTTCCAATTTACCTGAATCAGTCGCCCACATCATAATCTCTCAACTTTCATCATAAACATTATAGAAGTACAAAAATGATTGATGAATTTGCTAAAGTTGAAGGCGGATCACCGTGCTCCTTACCTCTTCCCATTCTTCTTACCTATTTATAAATTCATGTTGAACGAATTCACCGCAAGATTACCCCTCTCCGACATAAATAGTGGAGAGGTTGAGAGAGGTGGTGGAGTAGTGGTCGTATGAAGGGGGTAGAAAGGTGATGACCTTACTGCGATTAAACGAAGAGAAAATATAAAAGCTTTAAATATTTTTAGTAGCTTTTTTCTCACACCTCCAACTCTTTCCTCTTATTTTTTCCCTCTGCAACACTCCATTGTTGTTAAAAAGATCACTTTGTTGCATCAATTGTTTGTTTAATAAGCTTATCCAGGCACCGTTGTATCTTCCACCGAGTTCTGTCAGTGCATTTAGTTTCATTTCATTTTCCCCATTTTCTCTCTCCTCCACTGCCTGCTCTTTGCCTCTTTACAAGTACAAATTAGGGGCTGGATTTGCCTTCTGTTGTCGTTGTTTACAATTGAAGAACCTTAATCAAGGCAAAGGATTAACAATGGAGGGATTGGAGGACGGTGCCGATTTCCTTGCTGATGAGAGAAAAAAGACGCAGTTTGATGTCGATGCAATGAAGATCCTTTGGGCCGGTGGCAAGCGTGAATTTGAAATCGCTGATCGTATGGCTCGTCTCGTTGCTAGCGATCCTGTAATCACCTCCCTCCCCTTCTTTCTGCGGTTTTCTGTGGCTATTTGATTCCTTCACTTTCGGGATAATTCTTGAAGAACAAATGCAGAAGTGCACTTTTAGAATAAACGTGTCTTCAATTGTTTGTGAATCACTCAATTTGGGTAGTGCTTTTCATTGAAGGGTTCTCATAAACGTGGACGATGTCAGTTTGTTGTTGTTTTGGCTGATCTTTAAGTATGGCAGTGACTTTAGCCAATGCAGAGGTTCACTGTAACAGATTATATTCATTCATAAGTTATACTTGGGGCACAGATTTGTATTTTAGAAACTTTTAACTATAAGATGTGATTCCTGTCTGAGGTCATCATGCGGTTGCTTTAGGCTTTTGGAGGACAACGTTTATATAAATGCGCTAGGTAAGATGTATTTCTAGGGTATTAACTGTATAAAGACTAAGAACTGTAAACAAACAATTATCCATATTCGTTCGTTCGTTCATTACTTCAGTAGGCTAATGGCTACGGCTCATAGTCATGCTATTCTGTTCTTCTTACCGGTGATATAGGCATTTAAGAAGGACCATAGAGCTATATTAGGAAGAAAAGAACTATTCAAGAATACTCTAAGGAAAGCGGCTTATGCATGGAAGAGAATTATTGAGCTTCGTCTGACAGGTAAGATTTTTATTAAGCAGGTTGCTTCTTGCAAGATTTGCTTTCCATGAGGGCTTTACCGGACTGTAATTAAAAATAGTGATGCTTGCATAGATCTTGGCCTCTGCACTCTCTGCTTTAGCAGGTTGTTCATTTGGCAATCATTAGAAGAATGTTTTCTCTGTCCTTTTTGTTTCATAATCAACGGTAGTACAATTTATGACTGTATCTTCCATCACTACGACAGAAGAAGAGGCAAGTCAGCTGAGGTTCTTTGTGGACGAGCCTGCCTTTACTGATCTTCACTGGGTAAGTTCTACTCTGCTGTGGTGGCGTTCTCGGACTTTTTTCTGGATTGGATTGTTGCCTATTGACTGTTTGTAATCACTTCCTTTGCCCAATCAAAGTGTTCTTTCTTCCACTTGCTACTTTTTTGGGTGTTATCTTTGCGTATAGTCCGCCAATCGTGTATGTGATTTTACGGTGGCAGGGAATGTTTATTCCTGCTATTAAAGGACAAGGCACTGAAGAGCAGCAAAAGAAATGGCTTCCAATGGCATATAGGATGCAAATTATTGGCTGTTATGCTCAAACTGAACTTGGTCATGGCTCGAATGTTCAAGGGCTGGAAACTACTGCAACATTTGATCCTGAGACAGATGAATTTGTCATTAACAGTCCAACACTGACCTCTAGCAAAGTGAGTGGAACACAAGCTTAGCTTTTAAAGTTTCTTTTGTCACTGACTTAGAGGGATGATATTTACTAAAAAGTTAAAACCCATTATGATATGTTGTTAACTTTTTCCTTTATGGATCAATTTTTTTTTTGAATCTTCTATGTATTTTTGAATCTTCTATGTGAAGGATTCCTAGTAAACTTCAGTTCTCAGCATGATCTTGGTTTTTCAATGATTTACAGTGGTGGCCTGGTGGGCTGGGAAAAGTTTCCACTCATGCTATTGTGTATGCACGCTTAATGACAGATGGGAAAGAACATGGGGTGCATGGTATAGTACTCGATCTTATAAGTTAAAATTTCCCCTTTATGTTGCTCTTTTGCGTTCGCTTCTGTTAAGGTCCTTCATTTGCATTCACTTCTGTTAAGGTCCTTCATTACTTCTGGGTCCAAATCCGTAAATCATATTAACCTGGTGCAATTTTTTGATCTTTGTTATGTCCTTTGTGCTTCCTAGGTTTCATTGTACAGCTGCGTAGTCTGGATGACCACCTGCCCTTGCCTGGAATTACAGTTGGTGATATAGGGATGAAATTTGGAAATGGAGCATATAACACTATGGACAATGGAGTCCTACGATTTGATCATGTCCGCATTCCTAGGGATCAAATGCTTATGCGGTTTGTCCTCAATTGTGCTAGTTTTACGCTTTCTTGCTTGTAGTCTTTTGACAGCTACTCCACTTTTTGGAACCTTCCGGCAAACTTCTTTTGATTATTGCCATTTTCTTTTCATGAATTTCAATTGAAGTTAAACCTCCTCTGCCACTGTATGATAGAATTAGCTTTGAAAATCAGTGGTGTGACTCCCCCAAAATATGTTGGAAGCCTAGGATCTAACATCTAAGGAGGGGGGTGTTTTTAAAGAGATATGCATGATGTGAAAATCCTTTCCCATTAGCCATCAGTGTGTGGAACTTTTGGCTGCATATTTAGGGCCTTTTTTTCTGGTGATAAAGTAAGAAAATGTAATGAGTTGTAAGAAGTTATAAGAAGTTGTAGGAGTCGTAAAAAAGGTGGAAGAACTCTTAAACTAAAATTCTATTTAAATTAAAGAATTTTAAATTAATATTTTTAACATAATTAATTGAAATAAACCTCTAAACAAGTACATTAAATAATAATAAAACAACAACAACAACAACTCCCAGTGTGGGTCCTGCTCAGGGTCTGAAGAGATCCAAATGTAGACAGCCTTACCTCCACCGACATCTCTGCCCGTAGTTAAATGTTATTTAAATTAAATAACAATAAAATAACAGTTAAATGTTATTTAAATAATATTGAAATAACATGATTAGTGGAAATAAACCTTTAAACAAGTAAATTGAGTAACAATAAAATAAATTCAAGCCCACAAAGTTACGGAACCAAATATGTTCTACACACAGTTCAGGTGTTTTCAAAATTTTATTTATTAACATTAGCTTCATCTCCTTATAAATGTGTTAAAAAAATAACAATTGTCTCAACTAAATTGAATAGAACTCTTAAACTAAAATTCTATTTAAATTAAACAATTTTAAATTAATAGTTTTATCTTAATGCCTCAAATAAGACTTGAGCAGTAGCTTGAGATAGTTGTTGCTTGTTGTGCTCTCCACAGTTTTAGTATTCTGCATAAAAATGGTATAATAATCTCAGCAAGGGACTCAAATGTGGATGAGTCACTCAATGTTCAATTGTGCAATGATAACAACCAAATTGTCATGCATAAATTGAAGGGTGAAGTAGCTGAAATATTTTCGTCATCTACAGTTTGCATATTTTCATATATGATTTACGTCGAAATTCAACCATGAATGCAATTTTGTATTATAATTTTAAAAGCAGGCTAATTTTTTTCTCTATAATGGTGTATATAATGCATGTCGAAACTCAAATATAATTCATGTCGTTGAATTTTGTTTTTATGTTCATAAAAATATTAAGATTTTTCATATTGGTAGTATATAAAAAAATATATACATATATCTATAAATATGAGAAAAAAAAAATAAATGAATAAAAAGTAATAAGAAGATGTAAGATGTAAGAAGACATAAGAAGTTGTAAGAATTTTGTTAAAGATGTAAGGAGTTGTAAGGAGTTGTGGCTTAAATGCTCACTATCGCAAAAAAGAACAGGGCACTAATCTTATAAGTCAAATTCAGCATGATGTGGTCGGACAATAAGGGGTTGCTGGATTGGCGTAAATATTGTGGTTTTTGGATTACTTGTTGTCCTTTCGAGATTTCTGCCTGCCTAACTACTAGGGAATTGTATGGTTCTGGAGTTGAAATTGTTGTTGTTAGCTAAGAAAGTTGGGGATGTTGCAGGAGATGGAAGAGGAATGGAAAAGTTTTGGATTTTTGGCAGGGTAGCAAAAGGAAATTTTTATTGGCGGCATTTTGTCATTCTCGTGTTACACGAAGACCAAGTGTTTACTGATATGATCACAATTAGTTGAGAAGCTATCATATTACTGGTTCTGCTCTTTTGAAAAGTCAATGTTAGTAGGTTGATTATGAATGGCTATTTATTTGACCCTTTGATTTGATTTAAAGTAAATGTTCTGAAGCTTCTTTATGTGGTCCCAGGGTGTTGCAGGTGACAAGGGAAGGGAAGGTTGTGCAGTCTAGTATACCTAGGCAGCTCATCTATGGCACCATGGTCTTTGTTCGACAGACCATTGTTTATGATGCTTCACGTGCTCTGTCAAAAGCAGTTTGTATTGCCACTAGGTATAGTGCAGTCCGCCGACAGTTTGGTAATCAGAATGGACGTGAGATTCAGGTATTAAGAGCGGTAGTCAGACATCTAGTTCTGTTTCTTTATGAATCTCTAGCACGGATGTCTTTCTTAGCAGTGAAAATTGGGCAAGTTTGTTTGTTTGTCTGTCCCCCCCCCCCTTGTTAAGTAGCATATATATCCTTTTCATCATGCCAACATGACACATTCTGAGAAAGGGGGCCTGGGGGGCCTTGAGTGCAAGTTTGGGTTGGTATGTTAGAGTTGGTCCAGAATTTAGCAATGAATAGGGGGAGGGATTGACGTAGTGTATGTCTCAAATATCATGGAATGTCCTTGTGGCAACTGGTTTACTGAATGGACCAAGAGTAGTTCTCCAGTCCCTTGTTGTATCCCCTTCTCTCTCCTTTTTCTTTTTTTTGGGTGGTTTTTTCCCCCCTTTTTTTGATAAGTAATCAAGAGGTATATTAAAAGGACACCAAGGGGATGTTACCCATTTACAAAAGGGGCAAATACAAAAACATTATGCCCTTAAGCTCTCATCTATAATGCAATCGACAAAAGCCAAAAAATTTAAATTTTTGTTTCCACTAAGCCCGACACTCCAACTACACAACAACTTCAAAAAATGGAGCTTAAAATCTTGAAACGACAAGACTTTCTCGTCAAAGATACGACGATTTCTCTCCTTCCACGTAGTCCACCAAATAGCCAAAGGCACCAGGTTCCAAACTCCACGGGCCCAACTCTTCTTCATTCTTCTCCTCCAAGCTACTACAACATCTCTAACATTAGAATGTTGAACGCAACTAATCCCTATAAGAGAGAGAGCTAAATCCCAAAGCGCGGAAACCCATCGACAATGTACAAGGAGATGATCTGTGGTTTCTTCCTCCTCCAAGCACATAGAGCATCTGCTTGGACCTCCAAAATTTCTTCTTTTAAGTATTCATCAGTAGGGATCTTTCCTATGGTGACTGCCACGCAAAGAAACACACTTTTGTGGGAGTTTTAGACTTCCAAATGGACATAGCAGCAAATTCATAACCATCCAAGGCATCAAAATGTGTGGAACAAAAACTCTAAAGGATTCCTTAGAGTTAAGTAGCCACACAATCTCATTCTTTCCTTGCGACAGAACCTGTTTGCCAGCAAGTACGGCTAACAAATTACAAAAACTGTCCTATTCCCAATCATTAAGATTCCTCACAAAAGTCAAGTTCCAATGGCTAATGTCCCCATTCCAAGAAACAACTTTTTGTATCGTAGCATACTTCAGATGAGCCATCCTAAAAAGATTATGAAAAAGAGTTTTTAAAAGCCGCTCCCCACACCACACATCATGCCAAAAAAAGGCCCTTGAGCCATCCTTCACCTCAAAATGCACTAAAGATTTGAAATGCTCAAGACCTGATAAGATAGATTTTCAACAACCAACACCGTGGGCATAAGAACTCTTCTTGCTCCACCAACCCAACTCATCAACCCCATATTTTGCCTTGATCACGTTTCTCCACATAGCATCTTCCTCCTTTGCAAACCTCAACAACCATTTGGTCTTCAAAGCATTGTTCATAACACGGAGAGGTCTTATGCCAAGTCTTCCCTCATGCTTAGGACGACATACTTCCTTCCAATTAACCCAATGGAGGCCATTACCATTATCAATAGAATTCCAAAGAAAATCTCTCATAATTTTCTCTAACCGACTAGCGATGCTAGCTGGGATGGTGAATAAAGACATGAAGTAGATAGATAAACTACACAAACTGCTTTTCAAAAGTGTCAATCTACCCCCTCTGGACAAAAGCTTAGACTTCCACCCTATCAATATTTTTGGGTGGTTTATTATGTGCATAACATCTTAATCCTGTTCTTTCTTGCAGGTGATTGATTACAAAACCCAGCAAAGTAGGCTCTTTCCTTTGCTCGCATCGGCTTATGCTTTCAGGATTGTTGGCGATTGGTTGAAATGGCTTTACAGGGACGTGACAGAGAGACTGCAAGCTAATGATTTTTCCACACTACCTGAGGTCCATGCTTGCACTGCAGGCTTGAAGTCCTTGACAACATCAGTTACAGCTGTATGTTACAACTTATGACATTCAACATTCTTGACTGAACTTACAACTAGCGTGATATATTTCAATACATTGTCTGATTTGTTTGGTGCTTTGCTACATTAATTGCTGCAGGGTCATATTCAGTCATATTTCTTATTTTGTTTTTCAATTTTGTGTTACTGAAAGAAGCTTATGGGTCAATTTGTTGCCCTGGTATTCCTGTCTACTGTATTCTTCAACACCTACTCTTTCATTGGGTTCTTGCTTGTTATGCCTATTATTGTTTGTTTGCAATCTTGGGTTGGGTGGTTCCACAGCTCGTGTTTTTAAACATGCTGTGCCAATCGACTATTAACTTGTTGAAACATGTGGCGCAGTGTAGCTACAACTTGGTTGCCCAGTATTTTTTTAAATTTTTTAAATGTCAATTAGTAATATATCTGTTTGTGTTTATTGCCATAAGAGATGTAGCTGAACGTGGCCCGAATCCATAAGCTAATAGTATATTGTGGTACAAGCTTATTAGGCCCCTCATCTGTGTTTGCATTTAATTTGTCATTCTTCTGATGCAGGATGGTATTGAAGAATGTCGAAAACTATGCGGAGGACATGGCTATCTCTGTAGCAGTGGGCTTCCTGAGTTGTTTGCTGTCTATGTTCCCGCTTGTACTTATGAAGGCGACAATGTTGTGCTGCTTTTGCAGGTAATGCTTGCTGTCTATTTTCGTGATTTTGCTGACTTTGTGACTCAGAGTTGACTGACAGGGACGATTCTATCAACTTTGCATCCACAGGATTCTGATCTCTCTCTCTCTCTCTCTC
>NCQV01086264.1:5750-16762 GCA_002740545.1 Lophocereus schottii
ATTCTTAGTACAACCTGAGGTAAGTTTCCAATAGGCTTAGGGGTAAGGTGAGAGCTCCCCTTATTGAAGGGACAACTCTTAGGGAGAGGATTTGGTATATCCTTCTTAATTGGTCTAATGTTCTTCTATTGCTCAACTCTGTGAGGCAAGACATTACATCCTCGAATGTGGTGTGTTGTTGCAGCTGAAGCACATTGGAGTACCTTAGATCTAAGACACTAAGGTATCTGACTATGGTTTGATCTTCAGGTTCTTACAAATCATACTTCATCAGCAACTTCTCAAACTTTCTTTCATACTCCTCGATAATAAGATGGAGCCTTGAGTCAAGTCGTAGAGCTTTGTGTAGTTGTCTTAGAGGTGAGAAGGGGGAAGGGACCTATCTTTGAGCTTGGACTTCATCTTGGCATAGGTTTTGATCATGCCCTTTCTTTTCTTGACTCTCTTGGCACACAAGTTAGTACATCATAAAGAGGCACAATTTCTTAGATTCAAGGCCACCAGCTTGGCCTTCTTGTCTTAATGGATGTCTTCATAATCTAAGACCTTTTCTACTATGTGCAGCCAATCAATAAACTTATATGGATCTAACCTTTCTTCAAACTCAGTCACTTTAACTTTGATGTCATTACTTTGCTAATGCTGCGTTCTACATCTCCTTGGTCTTAACTTAAATTCATCTTCACTTGAGTTGCCAAAAGGGTCTTCTTCTTCTTGAAGGGTTCCTCAAGTTACTTCTTGAGGTACTCATTCTGCTTCTCGAAATTGTGACAACCTCCTTCCTTAGGAGGAATATTACATCGTTAAGACTCCATTATGAAATTCTTAAGGATAAATTAAAAGTTAAAAATGGTCCTTAAAGAGCTCACAACACAAAAAAGACCGAATTTTTTTAAAAGAAGGAAATACATTAGGTCTCGCTTGAAAAGTTGCTCTAAGGATTTAAACAAGTCAACCTGTAAAACACATTGATGATAATTAGATCACTTACTCCACTGACTACCCCCTTGAAGTACACATCACTAAATAAAATTTAACCACTAAATAGCTTCGAAGGAATAACACGGGTCACACATCCAGATATCCACCAACTTATGTCACACTTAATGGAATGTTACAACATGTTTGAGGACAAAATAGGTAGCATTGACCCTAAAGAGGTCAATGGAGCCAAACTATTAATGCATTAAAACATTACAAGTCCAAAAGATAATGCTCCTTATCAACCAAATCACAAGAAGAGCATTAGAACAAAATGAGGCACTACATCAATCGCGCAACATCTAATAACAAGCAAAAGAATTGTTTTTCCATGAGCACAGAAGTTACTTTAAACCTGGAAAAAGGGGAAAAAGAGGGGATAAGCAAACCATATGCTTAGTGAATAACTAACACCCTTAGAACCCAAAACATTTGCATGCCATATATTACTTAATAGCACTCAATTAATACGGATATAATAGTAGTGTAGTGTAAGAAATCGCTTTTTGCAACTTTCAGTAGAATGAAGCTGAAATTCTTTTTAAAATAGTCATTGGGGTCAAAACCCATAGAAATTCACAATACTTCACATAATGGATTCAAATTCATTCTTAGAGCATTCTTTGGTTGCTAGTTATTAGTTTCTTCTCAATATGGATGAGACACATACTAGTTAGACACTTAGTTTTCGATACACATTAAAGTCTATAATGTGTGTTACCCTTGTCAGGATAATATTAAATTGTGGTACAAAAGTTAATACCTAGAAACCTAGAATGCATCGGGAAACCCTTGGCTTAGCCTCGTAATTCTTTGGAACCTGACTATAATGCAAGCACTTTAATTATTCTCAACAACAAAGTATTTTCACATAAACACAATTTTCACAAGCACAAGCCCTTTTTAAAACTTTAACTGCTCAACCCACTTATTTAGAAAACGAAGTAATTTTCAAAAACTGGTAAGCATTCCCACAACACTTAAGCCATGATAACATGAACACCAATCATAAGCACCAAATATACATTTTGGCATAATTCTCTTTATAAAACAAATTCACACACATTGTGCTTACTATCATCTTGATCAAGCTTCCACCCACTTCACAAGCCATTGTTAAATAATAGGACATCTTAAATAATACTGGTGTCATAAAAATCATATGAACATTAATAAGCCTAGCAATCAATTAGCATAATCAAAAGAACTTCCAAAAGTCTTCAAGAAAAATTCATGGTTCTCAAATATCACTTTCTTACCACATGACCATTAGTCGCACTACACTTAAATATCTCTTTAATGAAAGGTACTTGACTTAGAACCCATGTCCAAGATTTTCCAATACCTATCATTGACATAATAATTTTAATAACCAACATTCAGCCCAAGCCTTAAAGGTATACCTAGTATATGTAAACTCTTTTTCTTTATTAATCTCTATTAAATTTCTCGTTTCCATGTTTCTGTTTTTTCCCCCCTTCTAAGTTAATCCTTTACTACCTTATTCAATAATCACACATGCTTTAATTCATAATGCACCCTAATTATGGTCCTAATTTCCCTTTTTTTACCATAAATCCAACAATTACCATATAAATATCGTAGTTGTTCAAAAAGACATGGATCTACCTATTTAGTAAAAAATTCTCATCCAAACACTAATACATTCAACAACTCTTAAAACCTATCAAGCTCTAACTATCAACATTATGCTTTCCTTTCACTTAAGAATTTTATAAATAAGCTAAATAATCCTAAATTCTACTCATAACATAAACCCTAAAATCACTTTTGTTTCAAATTAGTATAATTTAGGGAGAGAGTTACCCACTTGAAAAAAAAAAAGGTTAAAGGGATTAGAATGCAAGAGCAAGGTGTTGATACTCCTCCCCAAGCTTTTCCTCCTCTTCTACTTCCTCTTCCTTTTCTTCTTCCGTTCTTCTTCCTCCCTCTTTCCTCTTTTTCCCTGTTTGAAGTTGTGCATGTACGTGTCTGTTGCGTTGTCTGTGTGTGGCATATGACTATGGGTGTGGCATAGGTTTTGTGTCATAATAACCCTTATGATTTTGCTGTTGTGCCATGCACCCTTTTCCTTATTTTTTTTGGTTAAAGCTGAAAACTATGTGGTTGCTTCCTAACCACATGAATTCTTCCCCCTCTTTTCTCTCTTCCTAGCCAATAATGGACCTAGCTACAAAAATATCCACAATTGGGTTTGACTCAATTTAACTAGTATTAACACAAATCGGCAACATATATAAAAACTTAAATTTCAAAATTAAACAATTAACTAAACCAAAATTAATTATCAGTATCTGTTTACCCAAAATAAAGCGTCATATAATCACCACATGAAATGAATACGACTTAATTAAACTGACCTATGTGATTAACTAAACTAAATTTTATAGACCTTACATAAATGCTCATAATTCTTCATTAAGGTCTCAAATTTCTCTTCTGAGGCCATGCTGTCACGTGTCTTGCCAAATTAGATGGCTGGTGTGTTTTGGTCAAGAGTTGTGTTTGAGGCTAGATTTCAGGCTAGGGACAGTAGCCTAATATTAAATATAATGTAGAATCAATACAATGACATATAATTTAAGTGGCAAGAATTTAAATAGACTAATGCAATCACGAAATAGAACAATAGCTCCACTTAGTTCAAACAACAACTGACATAAACTAGATTTGAGTTGGATAGACTCACCACCAACTTAGAAATCCAACCCCTAGTAGTTTAAATGGATAAGACACACCACCATTCAATATGCCAAGGCTCTATAGAGCACCACCTACATTAGCCAAAATGCATGAGAAGCTAGAAAGAGTTTTGAGGGGAAGAAGCCTAGCTCTACTTTCATTCATCAACAAATGAGTAATATAAATGAAAATTAGGCTTTTAAACCAAGCCTTACATTGCTCTCACAATGGCTAGTTGATTAACAAAGCTAGCTAAAATAGTAAGTCTAGAACACTAAAACCAATGCAAAATAAGCAAAGTTACTAAAAGAGTTTTGACACCTATTTTGCTTGTTATGAACAAAATAAGATGTAAAAGTTACATTACAATGGACATTATTACCCATGTGAACATAGGTTGAGTCAACTAGATTATATGTTGAAAACCAATCGTTATGAGGACACATATGATAGGAACACCTAGAATTAAGAATCCAATTAGAATTGCTCCCTATTTCAGTAGTGATAGCAAATAAAACGCCACCATCAGAATCAGATTCAACAAATGAAGTTTCAGCAGGCTCATGAGAATTATCTTCTTCTTTTTCCCTCTTGTTTTGCAGTTGCTAATAGTTAGTAATAATATGACCCAATTTACCATAGTAATTGCAGGTCTTATTAGCATGAGGATTTCTAGACTTAGAGTAGTTTTTACTCTTATTACCATTCCCCCTTTCAGTTGTTTTACGCCTCACTACTAATCCCTTGGTAGAATCAGCATGAATGTCAAGATCAAACTTCTCCATAGACAACACGTTTGACTTAACATCCTCAAACGATACAGTATTAGAATTACTATATAGCATGATCTCCTTAAAGTCTTTATAAGAAGGGTGTAGAGACACAACCAATAAAATAGCCTTATCTGCATCCTCAATTTTCACATCTAAACTTTCAAGGTTAACTACAATCGAATTGAAATCATTTACATGTTTTTCAACAGGAGTACCTTCTGCCATTCTAAAAGTGTATAACCTTTCCTTTAATCAGATCTTGTTAGTGAGACTCTTCTTCATGTAGAGTTCCTCCAGCTTAACCCAAAGACCAACTGCAATTGTCTTATTAAGCACCTCTCATAAGACATGTGGTGTAAGCACAACTGTATGGCAGAAAGTGCCTTCAGCTCGAATTCCTCGCATTCATCATCTGTCAAAGAACCACGCTTCTTCTTCTGCTGTTCCACCCATTGTTCATCTGTCATCGTATTGGATTTCGTATAAGGTCCTAAAAGAACCTTCCATAACCTATGATGAATGAGAACCGCTCTCATCTACACCATCCAGATATTAAAACTAATCTCCCCATCAAACTTCTGAATATTAACCCGCATGATTGAAGACATCCTAAACCAAAGCTTTGATACCACTTATTAGAATTAGAGCAAACTTATAGCGGAAGCATTGGGATGAACAATAATATTCAATAGTAAACAACAATAACAAGAATAATAAAGAACACAAAGATTTCTGTGGAAACCCAATGTGGGAAAAAATCACAGACGGCGATGAGCATAAACAATCCACTATGAAAAGGAGTGGGTACAATGCAATCACAATCATAACGAGTGATTCGATCAAGCAACTAGATTACAATCTCTCTTATAATCTCTCTTAAAACTCTCTCAACCTCTCTCACAAATCTAGGATAGTGGAAACAGAATACTCTATAAGTATTTCTTACTAGTATGGGATTCAGAGAGGAGTATTAGAGCATAGGCTAGGCCCTTTATATAGGGTTTAGAGGTATAAGGATGCAAAAAACCCTAGGAGCAACTCCAGCTACCAAGACAATGAAACCCTAGCTACCACGGTCCATAGCCCAAACTCCTCAAAGCCCGTAGTGGATCTGCGGAGCTGATTTTAGGCCATTGAACCCAACATACCTTTTTTGCATAGGATTAGACGATTTTATATGCTAGTATTTTAGAGGATAATTATACATTTTAAGGTGATTTTATTCCCCTTTTATCCCTTATACACTTGGGAGTATATTTTCGTGTTTTTGTAGATTTGATAAATTGATCCTAAATGTATTGAGCTGATGATTATTTTTAAGGCCTTTGAGAAAAAAGAAGAAGCTTTGGAGGCCTAAAAGTACCTGAGACAACCCAATCATGTCAAAGAAAACTTGTAGCCTATGGATAAATATACAGCCTATGAGTGTAATTGCACCACCAATGTGTGGAATTGAGCTAATTGCACCATTTTCATTTTTTTCCTTATTGAGGCCACCATAGCTAGCTCGTGGTGGTAGCTGCGACCTATGGTCGCTAGCACGACTAGCCCATGGTGGCCCCCTAATTATGATGCCTTGATTTTCATGCACTGCTTAATGTCTTTGGCATTTTGATATTTAGCTGATGAGTTTTCGTGATTTAAGGCCTCTTTTTAGCCATCTATCATCATCCATCTTCCACCACCATATCCATCTTCCACCAATAAAATAATCGAGTGTGAGGGATAAGAAAAGAAGACTTATAAGGAGACCATAGATCACACGAGCAATCGAGAGGTTCAATTACTCCAAAGAATCTCAGGGTTTCTCTCTCTCTCTCTCTCTCTCTCTCTCTCTCTCTCTCTCTCTTTCTCTCTCTCTTTGTCTCTCATGTCTCATATCTCGTTCTCAGTAGATTAGATTGGATAGTAGTTAAATTATATTTTTAATCTCACATGTTGAGAACCTTGTTGACTTTCATCAATGTGATTATTAAATCTTTGAAGTTAGTTGATTATTTGTTTACTATAACCTAGAGGTGTTACTTTCAAGTAAGTCTATTGGCCATTTGCTTACTTGATCTTAGTTATTGAACTAAGAACTAAAAGGTGAAGCTCAATAAAGAAAAAACTAGAATTAAACCTAGTTGTGTTGAGTCTGGAGAAAGTGACACTAACTGGGAGAGTAATTGAGATAATCTGTATGCTTAACGGGTCCAAATATAATTAAAAACAACAAAAGTAGGGCTTGATTGAATTTAGGCACTTCATTATGTCTTGAAAGGGAGTAGTAATAAATTGATTATTGTTCTTTATACTAATCGACTAGTAAAAAGATTTAAAATTGTTTGAATTGAATTAAACTTTAGTGATCAATTTCCTAGATGTTACCACCTTTTGATTGATTGGGGCATGCATCCCTCATTTTAAGACACTCCCACCCCCTAGAAAAACCAAACTCTTTCTCTTGTCATAACGTACCTAAATGTAGAGGAAACTATACTTCTTTCTCTCAAGAGCGCCATATTCTCTCTAACATACTCTACCTAACTCTTCCCCTATGCAAAACTTTTCTTAGAACTTAGTACCAACAAAACTCTATCAAATTCCTCACCAAACCTTTTCCCAAAGAATTCTAATTCTAAAAAGCTAATCGCATCCTACCATACTGTGCTCGGGAAGAAAAGAACCTAAGAACCATTACTTTATCACTGTGCTTAGATCGACGTGGGTCTCGAGGGCCATGAACTAAAGAGAATAATCTTGTTTATAAATTTTTTAAAATTTGGTTTTCTTCAGCATTTTTTGGTTTAACTCTCCATCATTATGTGCTTTATGCTACTATTCTTGTTCATAAAATAAAAATAGGTCGATAATAAAGTAATCACCAACATTTGTTGCCTTCTTATATATTTCAGTTCTTTATAAAATGAGTTACTAACAATTGGCCGCCAAAAATATTCTTCTTATTAGATATCTCACTAAGTAAGACTAATCCATGAAAAATACTTATTGCATGGAACAGAAAAGTATAAATTTTAATGCATTCAATGTTAGTCAAAGTCGCTCCTGAAGTGGGCAATCCAATGGTGGCTTTTGTAGGTTCACTCTTGAATCTATTCTTGTATTCTTAGACATGAAGTCATTTATTTAAATCCCCATTCAAAAACTTTGGGAACTATGATCTTGTAGGAAAAAACCCTGCTTCTTGAAAGTCAAATTCCCATAGTCCTCGGTTGTCCCTTTGATTTTAAGAATTTGACTGAAAGAAAAAATTTGGTATTTTGTATAGAATTATAGGTTTGTATATTTCCTTTAAAAATGCGTTGGTGACTTCATAGAATTAAACCACCATTCCATCCTATCGCACTTAATCATAGAACACTACTATGAGAAAACTGACGTGAAACATCCCATTTGCTCCAAAGCAAGTAAGCTGTGGGTGGAGAAATTGAACGACAATCCAATTGAGCATCAAGAGGTCCCAACCCTCCTTTTCCTCGGCAACCTCCCATGGTGACATCAGTCCCTAGGCATTTCAGTGTTAAGTCCACTAGGAAAATGTTGGTGAAAGGGAAAGCCTTAAAAGAAATGAATGCAATTAAAAATTTTATTTTCTAGTTCAAAATTTATATCATATAGCATTTTGCATAATGTGTTTAGGCTTGGTAAATGTCAAATTTTAACTAGCACCCCCTAATAAAGTACACCCCTATGATCATCCCTGTACCCCTGGAATCATGTGGAACTGCCCACTACGGCTATCACTTCACATTCGGTTCTGATGCTACATATGAGGAGAACTACCATGCGACTCTTCAAAGCACAACACTTTGAAGATAAAAAGAGTCAAATTTGTCTCACTCGGATATTACAACCACCGACTGTTCCTCTTTGGACATAGCTTTAGGATGTAACACCCTGTTATTTACTCATGCTTATTATTTTTAATATAGCATTAATCTTATGATTATAGTATTAGTTAGAGCGATGTGCGACGTGACCTTTGACTTATGGCAAAAAGGGATGCTTAAATTGAATCTAGTAAATAATAGTGAATTTTCTTTAATGTGTTAAACTGCAGAAAATCATGTAATAGTATACATTTATATACGAGCATACATACGAGCATACATATGGCCAAATTTGTGGTGAAAATTGACCACATGATTGTTTTGGATTGATAAATAAGATCGAAATTAATTTCGATAAGACTTAAATTGTTGAAAAAAAGAAGAAAGAACATAAGAGCAATAATGGTGAAGATAGCTGCCACCATTTGACGCTCCTCAGCTCCATCCATTTCACCTTCTAACTCCCTCCAAAGCTAACCCTTCTACCCTTGTTTAAGATATATCTAAATTCATGAGTTCCCATTCAAATTAAGTTCGGCTAGTAGATTTAATTATGTTATAATTGAGCAATATAATTGTAAGATTTAATTATGCTATAATTTCATTATGTAATTGTTGGGTTGAATTGTTTTTTTGAATTAAGTTATGTAATTGTTGGGTTGAATTGTTTTTAGAATTAAGTGATCTAATCGTTAGGTTAAATTGTTTTCAGAATTGAATTGTGTAATAGTTGGGATGAATGATACAAAGCAAATAGTGTTATGAATGGTGTATTATAGTGAGGAATTAGCTATCCATCAGATGGCATTCTAAATGCAAATGAGGTTTACTCGGTAATTATGTTTAGAGTGTGTGATAGTTATTAGCTTGGATATTTTAAAAAGATGATCTATTTAATGTAATTGAAATTGTAGAGAAAGAAAGAGAGAGCGAGCATAGGATCCAAGTGACTATCAGTTAGGGATACGTAATCTAATTTACTTGAGTAAAGGGATGATTAATGTTGAAGGAAAAATAATTATGGAATATTAGGGCCTTGATAGCTTAAAGGTGGCCTTCATAAAGCATAAGTTGCACATGGGTTCATGGATTGTTGACTTACAAATCTATGGTAAGTCCCTCTGAGGAGAATGGGATGATCTAAATGATAATTTGTAGTAGTGCCAAAAGGGATAACCTTTGAGGCTTATGTATGAATTTGGGGCAAAAGAAGAAGTGGGTGAATGGCAAAATTGTTCGGGAAAACTAAGTTCAGCTAAGCCAATCTAGCTAGTTGATATTTTAGGAGCTTAAAAAATTATAAATTTAGATTAATATGCACAAGGGGAGCAACTTCAATAATGGAAAGAAAAAAAGTTATTTAAAAGAATAAGGAAACTTTGGTGGTGTTTAGAAGGTTGGTGATTAGCATGGGCATCTAAAGCTCTAAAAGTGAAAACTAAAAGAAGTCACAAGAGTGCAAATGAATGTGTTCTTAGCAAATTACAATATAGGGGCTAACTTACACTGAAGAGAAGACAATTGAGCAACAAAGATTAAAATACGGGACTTCTTGCATATGCACAGGGAATGACTAATCTTACACAACAAATGTGCAAATGAAAATTTACTAATTTTTATAAATTTAGAGGTGTCTATTGCTATCGAAGCATGAGGATATAAGTAAATTTTCATGAATACAAAATCTAGAATGATGTTTTAGAAAGAAGGGGGTCATAAATGAATGCTCGGAGAAAAATATCTCACTTTTACAAGTATATTATTGCTTGCACCTCTATCAAGTGAAGTCTTAAAATGCATTTATCAATAATCTTTAACAGTTTTATCATGTTTTGGCCATTTAAAGGAGTCATTCAATATTATGAAAACTATGTATTATAAAGTTCTTAAGTCTGTTGCTCCGAGGATGCTTAGGCAACATGGCTTGCTAGCAGTGCTTCTCATGGATGGCTAATTATTGATTAATATTCAATGTCGACTGCCAAATGGTTGATTAGAACCTAGGAGTCGGGTAAGAATTCCTAAATTTATGAATGGCTATTGTTATGATGTATAAGGTTTTGATGATAACAAATCCAAGTGTTGTTGTTATTCCAAACAGGCTCTCCAAACAGGTCCTTATTGCTGTTTTCAATGTCTTAAAATTGCTTGAGTAATGGATGATTAAGAACAGGTACTCAAGTCAGCGATATCAGTGCAGCTATAAGAAACAGGGCCTGTGAAGTGTTTGAAGCAGCAATTCGTCTCTCTACAAGATGACTGGTTGTTATAACGAGATGCCTTGATTTGATTTAGATTTATATCTTTAGACTCTTGTTATTATGCCAATTAGAAAGTCTTAACTTACCACTTACTTGAAACGGTTTTGCTATTTGGAAAATATTTCGGATCACCTTTCAAAACAGTCCAGGAAATAGGGTGGTCAGGATGTTTCCAGACTAAGCTGCGAAAAATAGTTTTACATGATTTTTTTTTTCTTTCTGATTTTGAGCAGTTTCTCCAAGATTTGCAAGCAATTTTTTTTGTAGAGTATCTTACCCCTTACCCTAAGACGGTTATGTAAATTTAAAGGGATTTGCAAAATCTTTTTGAATAAAAAGAATCTTTAATTTTTAGCAAGTGGATAAGGTTGTTGAGAAAAACATGGCCTAGTAGTTGAAACCTTAGCATCACCGCCTTATACACACGGCTAAGGAATTCTTTCCAGCTCATGTTACCTCAC
>NCQV01086267.1:696-13806 GCA_002740545.1 Lophocereus schottii
GTGCATTTCAATACAATAAACTGATTTTAATTCAATATCAGACAAGTTAAACCAAAATGAATTGATTTTAATAAATCAGTTAGGGTTATTGAAATTGAAATACACAACAAATTGAAGTAAAATAGACCAAATGGAAATGATTGAGGTGATAATGAAAAGATTTTAATTGATATAAATGAAATATGGGTTTCTGATATTCTTGAAATGTATAATGAAAAGTGTGATGCTTCTGAAATGGATAATAGAATGGTTAATGCTTCTGAAATGGATGAGAAATGGTTTATGCCATAAGGGGTGCAGTGAGGCTCATAAAAGCTCATATAACACCCTAACTTGGTCCAAAGGACACTGATTTTGAGTTAATACTCTGCACACTTCCCAAATTTCATTTTCATACTCACTTAACTCGATTTTCAAACCCAAGTGAGCCTCTGTACATAAACAAACTTATTGAACTCACTACACTTTGTAATGTCCTTGCAATACCCATAATTATATAGAAACTTCTGAAAATATTTTCAAATGTCACAATTTCTGTATTCACTCATGTTACCGTTTGATAGTCTTTATTAGAAAATCCATATCTTTCACTCCTGACCTCCAAATAAGATGTAAAACCCAAATATGAAAAGCTCATAATGTCCACTAAAACTTTCATTTAGGAACAAAGCATGATTCACATAGTAAGGTTCCTAAAATTAGGCTAGAACACAGACGTGTATAATTTCAGTTCAATCTACGCAGTCGTAGCAAAATGACTATAACTTTTCCAACAAAATTGGGATTACGGCGATTCAAAATTAATCTGAAAGCTAGCTCATTGATCTATCCACACACAAAAAATCACAATTGGTTAATGAGCCAATCAATACCAGCATTTCCGTAAATTCTACTGCTCAAACCTGCTCCCAGTTTCAATGTATTCTGTGCAGTCTTAAGTAAATTGGTCATAACTTTGTCCACACAACTCAAAATTGAGTAATGCCGAAGCCTATTGACAGCTAAATCATCAAGCTATCACTACCCCAAAAATCATAACTTTCTCATACACCGAGTTTTACCAGTTTAGTTACGAACTCACCCCTTTTTTATGTAATCTTCTCTTGACATAAACCCTCATTAAAATCACTCTTTAACTTATATAAATCAGCATAAACATCTTGATATTCATTACCAATGCAAAAGATCACAAAATCTCACTTAAAAGAATCAAAATCCAACACTTGAACATGAAGTTTGCATGATTAAGATAAAACCCTAACCCTAACTTCAACTCCAACATGATCCATAACCAAGATGATTCTTAATTCAATAAAAACAATATGATCCATCATCAAAATAACCAAAACAAGAAGCAAAAACCAAAAATTCAAAGAACAAGATTTAAGGCGCTTACTTTGAGCTTGAAATAAGTGAAGATGGAGATGATATTTGGTGATTTTGAGGGTGGAAGATGATAGCCGGTGGAGGACGGTGGTTGGGGATTGAAATCCTTGCAGAAAAGTGGCCGAAAAACACCATAATAGGGCTGGGTTGCTACTGTTCTAGGGCTGGCCGAATGGAGAGAGAAAGAAGAGAGAGATGAAACCTTGATTTTTTTTTTTATCACTTGGTGTAAATACTTGGTATATATTGAAGGAGAAATACTTGGCTGAAAATTAAGCACAAAATCAGCTTTTGCTAATGATAATTAAGACTTAATGATGGTAATTAGCTAAGTAAAAAGGGGTGTAACATTGTTGGGCCGAAATTGGCCTTAAATGAGCTCGGATTGGGAAACTAGCTCAAACCGAGATCGCTTGAAATTTTTTTTTTCCAAGCTCGAGATTAAATGTGATGTCATGAAAAATAATTTAATCTTTTTAAATCATAAATATCGAGGCATACTATCAATTTTTCCGGAATTATCCGATAGATGAAACTCAAATTGCAAAATGTGGCCCAAAATGAATTCCCCCACCGGGAGAATTAAATGAGATAAATAAATGTGAAAAATTAATAACATGGCCTAATTAAATAAATAAACATGATTAGGGTTGGGCTATTACATGAGATTTCAATCATAAGCATGGGCATTCATTCACAAAGCCTAGAACATAATTTCAAATCGTATAATACGGCTAATCCCAACCTAAGATAAGCGATTTAGCCTATAATCATATTGAAAGGACAAATCACTAAACCCAATTCGACAAACATGGATGAACAACTAAAACCCTTAAAAGCAATATTAGAACAGAAAGGAGGAAGAACCGAACTTCAATTAATTGCTGAATGAATGTAGAACAATCTTCAATGTTGGTAGATCCGATCCAAAAGCATGAAAATAAAACTCCCTGAATAAAACCTTCAAACTCTCTTCTAAAAGTGCTCTATACAAAGTGAAAACAATGAATGAGAGATCTCCCCAAAAACTACATCGAAATACGTTTAAGTCGTGGTGGTCCCAGGGCGTTGGCACGACCCTGCCCTTGGGCATGGGGTGATCATGCCACTTGGCTGGGGTGGCATAGTTGTGCCGCCTAGCTGGAATGGCAGGCCGTCCCACCCTGTTGCTCGGTGTCCCCATACCGAATCTCTGGGCCTAGCCGGTCCCTTTCTTATCTTGCACCTTGTCATTTTAGGTCTCCTTTCTACCAATGTTAGCGGATTTTCTCGGTTTCCCGATAGGAACTCCTAAAAACACGAAACACTGCTATGTGAGTAAAGTTTAGCCTAAAGGAGGATAATTTAACTTTTTCTCCTCATGATCAAACATGAAAGCAGTGGAAAAAGGAATCAACTAGGGGCTAAACTAAGGTTGAATAAAGGTTTATTAACTCCCCTATGCTTATCTCTTGCTTATCCCTAAGCAAGACTAATCGAATAAAGGTTTATTAACTCCCCTATGCTTATCTCTTGCTTATCCCTAAGCAAGACTAACTCAAGAAAAATCAAAGAGGTAGATAAACCTCTAGTCACACGTCTCCTTGTTGTAATTTTCCGCAAGTATACGGTTTAATGTCATAATAATTATAGGTATTGTCCTCAGGGATGGCTTATGAAATTAAATTACCAAACATTCTAATCTAATTAAAACTTGATACTAAACTAACCGGCTCCAAAGTCTAGTCATAACACAAATTAATGGACCAAATTAACACGATTAATTCACAAAATTAAGAACTATACTCTAATTTTTGCAAGGTTAGTATCCAGAATAGGAAACACCAAATTGCAAATAACTTCAACCACTAACACTTTGCCATAATTGTCCAATCAAAACAAACATGTTCTCTACTACAGCAGCCTAGATCGAGCACTCTCGAATCCAAAAGTTCTGATTCTGAGTTCTGGATTTCCAACCAAGCAAACAAGCCCAACATGCAAGCTTCACAACTCATGAACTGATACTTCAATTTGACAACTAAATTTGTGAGAAACAAATCAAATGCATGAACCGAAATCTACTCCTTTAACTCAATTTGCCAACTCAAATCTGATTCCACAATTTGAAAACTATAATCTATTACTGAAGCTGAAAACAAACGAAATTGAAGACTAAACAAATTATCAACTAAAAGCTCTATGCTAATCCCTATGCTCTGTTCCTTTTTTTTTCTTTCAACCTTGAAGCTCACCCACTCTGCCCATTCAGATGCTTGAAATGGTCCATTGAAGATGATGAGTAATGATGGTATGGATGAGGAGAGAGAGAATGAATGACGGTTATGGTGGGGAAGAGGAAAAGCTACTACTATGGCCCTGCTTCGATCCTCATGTTTTCGGCTGCTGGACTTATGCGAAGAAGAAGAAGAAGAATAGGAGGGGAAGGGGAAAAGTGGTGTAGCATGAATGAAGCCATGAATCTGGTTAAATGATGGAGGAGAGAGGAAGGAGGTAATGGCGAGAGAGGAAGAAGAAGAGCCACGGACATCTCTGTTTTGCAGGGTCGAGAATGAAGGAGAAAAAACAAGGAGATGGGGAGGAGCTGGGTAGCACGTGCCGTGCACGTGCTCAGATAAATGAAAGGGAGAGAAGGAGAGATCAACATTGGGCTGGTGCAAGGAAAGGGGAAGAAATGAGAAGATGGGCCACGGATGCTACTGAGAAACAGGCCCAGAGAGGGGGAAAAGAAGAAAGGAAAGAAGAAGGGGAAAGGGAAAAGAAGATCTCGGCTGGGCCAGGTCTAGAAGAGGTGAAAGAGTTAGGCCCAAAGAAAGGAGAAGTAAAAGAAGGAGGAGCAGGGGGAACTGGGCTTCGGTGATGCACACCTCAACCGGCCTAGAAGGAGAAAAAGAGGAAGGTAGGCTTGGGCTGTACAATTGGACCGTGAAGAAGGAATAGAGGGAAGGACTTTGTGCTGGGCTTCATTCTCTTCCTTCTTGATTATCCACATGATCCAACATCAAGAAAATATGAACATTTTATCCAATTTTTCCAACTCTTCCATATTCCTACAAAATCAACAAAAAACATTATTAAAAATCTAATTTAACAATATATTTAGAGAAAATATTAGATGATAAAAGGGTATAAAGTATCATAATTTCAAGTTGAACAACTACCCCCACACCTAAATTTTACTCGTCCTTGCGTAAAACAAAACTTAAAAGCTTAGAAAAATTAAAAAAAATTCTAACTCACTTTCGTAGGAATCACGATTGTATTTAGCATGTGCAACAAGCCCTTTAAACTCCTAAGTTACCCCTAGTGGACAAGTAAAATCTCATGAGGGTTTGTAGAAGATATACCCACAAGAACTATAAAAGAAAACGTAAACAAAACTTGAAAATCTTTTTGGGTTTTGATTTTGTTTTCTTTCAACAATTAATATGTACAAAAGTGGCGAAAGATATGCACATTCTAATCAACTAAATCACCCTTGTCATAAAGATATTGGCATGCATATAAACATAATGTACTCATCAAGGCTCTCTACCCCACGAATGACATCCAAGCACTAACATTTCACCCCATTGTACATCAAGACCTAGAATCCATCCGAGTGCTCGTGTGCAAGTATCTCATCATACGCTTACCAAAATCAAACTCAATCCCACTTGATTAATACAAATTACATTATTGATTTATCAACATAGGAAGTAAGTTTTTCCAGTAGTAATATTGCCTGAAAGGGTAACACCTAATAGCGCATGCTTCAAAGGGATACTTGTCATTCCAAATTTCATTTTTTTCATTTCTTTTTTCAATTCTTTCTTTTTGTTCAATTCTTTCTCTTTTTTTCCCTTTCATTGTTTTTTTTGTTGTTTTTTTTTACTTTTTTTTCAAAACAAAAATCAACGTAATTGTGTCTAAAATAAGTGGAAGAGCCGATCATGGAAAACTAAAACCTTAAAACAATGAGCATGAAATAATAGGGATTGGATCACACAGCTATAATGAACAAATGGGGTTAGAATTAGAGCTAAGAAGGACATACCGATGACAGAAATCTAACATGCACATCATGCGTACATACAGGCTAATAGTCAAAGTACAGGGGATTTAAGCTTATCAGAATAGTACAAAACTTTCCCCAAAATAAAACAAAAATCTTTTTGGGATTATCAAAATTTTTCCTTTTTTTTCAAAAGTTCCCCACCCCCACACCTATTTCAAGCAATGTCCTCATTGGGAGTAGAAAGAACCAGAAAATAAAAACTGAAAAAGAAAACAAATAAACAAGACTCACAAAGATACGACTCAAAATCAAATAATCAACATATATAAAAGAAAGACAAAAAGAACCAACTATACAAAAGGAAAGAAAAGGGAAAAAGAGAAAAAGAATAGAAGAGAGAAGGGATGAAAAGAAGTTCTTAGCAAACCAAGTCGGGTGTTAAGTACACCCGAGCTATCATCTCAACACATCACTGACCAGGACTCGGCTCGCGGAGTATCAGACACTCCACTTCTTCTTTGCTAGGCAACTCTAGAAATTGCTTCAATCTTTGGCCATTCACCTTAAAAGTAGCACCACTGTCAGGGTCCTGAATTTCGGTTGCACCATAAGGGAAAACAAGTGAGGCAATGTAAGGACCAGTCCATCGGGACCTTAACTTCCCTGGAAACAAATGAAGCCTAGAGTCATACAAGAGCACTTTTATGCCTGGGGCAAACTCTCTCTGAAGGATACGCCTCTCATGAAACAACTTCGCCCTTTCCTTGTAAGAACGAGCACTCTCATAAGCCTCGGCTCTAATCTCATCAAGCTCATTCAGTTGTAGTCTACGCTCCTCACCAGCCTCAGTCAAGTCATAGTTGAGTTTCTTAATGGCCTACCAAGCTCGATGCTCTATTGCCACAGGAAGATGACAAGGCTTACCATAAACAACCCTATAAGGTGACATAGCTAAGGGAGTTTTGAAAGACGTCCTATAGGCCCAAAGAGCATTAATGAGTTTATCAGCCCAATCCTTTCTATTTCGACTCACTGTGTTTTCAAGAATCTGCTTAATTTGTCGATTGGACACCTCAACCTGACCACTGGTTTGGGGATGATAGGCGGTAGCAAGCCTATGCACAATAGAATACCTCTTCAGTAAGGCATCAAAGGACCTATTATTGAAATGAGTACCCTGATCACCAATAATAGCACGGGGCATGCCAAATCTAGCAAAGATGTTTTCCCTCAAGAACTTCACAACAACTTTAGCATCATTAGTCCTAGAAGGGATGGCTTCAACCTATTTAGACACATAGTCCACAGCTAGCAAAATATAATCATTCCCAAAAGATGATGGAAATGCTCCCAGGAAGTCTATACCCCACACATTAAAAACTTCCACCACAATGATGGGACTCAGTGGCATCATATCCCGCCTGCTGATTCTACCCAACTGCTGGCACCTAGGGCAACTCTTACAGTACTCAAAAGCATCCCTAAATATAGTAGGCCAATAGAAACCACATTGAAGAACTTTGGTTGCAGTCTTCCTACCACTAAAATGCCCCCCACATGCCTGATCATGACAGAAAGAAAGGATACTTCTCACCTCGTGGTCGGAAATATACCTCCTAAACATTTGGTCAGCATAGTACTTAAACAAATAAGGATCATCCCAAACAAAGAACTTCGCAAGGTGGAAGAACCTATCCCTATCATTCTGGGTCCAACCCTCAGGAATCCTACCAGCAACCAGGTAGTTTACAATATCAGCATACCAAGGATTAGGGTGGACAACATGCAACTGTTTGTCAGGAAAGCACTCAGAAATAGTTGACTCACTCTCTCTATCAGATAGAATCCTAGACAAATGATCAGCTATAAGGTTTTCAGAACCTTTCTTATCCCGAATCTCACAATCAAACTCTTGCAACAGCAATATCCATTGAACAAGTCTAGGCTTAGCATCCTTCTTAGAAAGAAGATGTTTAAGAGCATAGTGGTCAGTATAAACAATCACAGAAGACCCAATCAGATAAGGTCTAAACTTCTTAAACCCAAATATTACAGCCAAAAATTCTTTCTCAGTCACAGTATAGTTCAGTTGGGCATCATTCAAAGTGTGACTAGCATAATAGATCCCAGGTGGTTTTTTGCTAACACGTTACCCTAAAACTACCCCAATAGTATAATCAGAAGTGTCACACTTCAACTCAAAAGGCTCTCCCCAGATGGGAGGATGAATAACAGGAGCAGAAGTTGAGGCCTCCTTAAGTTTAGAAAATGCCATAAGAC
Organism: Lophocereus schottii; assembly: GCA_002740545.1. NCBI lineage: Eukaryota > Viridiplantae > Streptophyta > Magnoliopsida > Caryophyllales > Cactaceae > Lophocereus > Lophocereus schottii. The sequence goes on from NCQV01086267.1 coordinate 8,360, forward strand.
ATTCATCAGAAAAATGGAAAGGACATCTTTAGCTAGCCAGTTAGACGCAGGTTTTGCAATCTTACTAAAGTCCTTAATGAAGCAACGATAGAGGCCAGCATGTCCAAGAAAAGACCTCACTTCTTTCGCACAGGTGGGAGGGGGAAGATTATCAATCAAATTAGTCTTAGCCTTATCAACCTTAATTCCATCTTTAGAAATAACATGGCTTAAGACTATTCCCTTCCTAACCATAAAATGGCATTTCTCCCAATTCAGAGTCAAATTTTTCTCCCTACACCATTCCAACACTTTTCTCAGATTAGATAAACAGTCATCAAAGGAAGACTTAAATACAGAGAAGTCATCCATGAAAATTTCCAAGCAATGTTCAACTAAATCTGAGAAAATAGAAATCATATAACGTTGAAAGGTAGCAGGAGCATTACATAGTCTAAAAGGCATACCTCTAAAGGCATAGGTTCCAAAGGGAAAGGTGAAAGTAGTCTTTTCCTGATCCTCAGGAGCAATAGAGATCTGGGTATAACCAAAGTATCCATCTAAAAAGCAATAGAAGGAATGTCCAGCCAACCTCTCTAACATCTGGTCCAAGAAAGGAAGGGAAAAATGGTCTTTTCTAGTGCCAGCATTCAATTTTCTATAATCTATGCAAACACGCCACCCAGATTGCACTCGAGTAGAGACTAACTCATTCTTGTCATTCCTAATCACGGTGATCCCGGTCTTCTTAGGAACAACTTGAACAGGGCTAACCCACTCACTATCATAAATTGGGTAAATGATCCCATGGTCTAACCACTTCAGCACTTCTTTCCTAACCACTTCCTGAAGAGTAGGGTTCAAATGCCTTTGACGGTCACGGTAGGGCTTAGCATTGTCCTCTAGACGAATCCTATGTTGCACAATGGAAGGACCAATGCCCTTAATATCCCCTATGGTCCAACCCAAAGCTTCCTTGTTCTTTCTAAATAGGGCAATCAACTTAGTCTCTTGATCCCCGTCTAGGTCAGAAGCAATAATCACAGGCAAAGATTCATTGGGACCTAGAAATGCATACTTAAGAGAATCAGGAAGGGGTTTCAGTTCAAAAGCAGGAGGGGAAATAGTTTCAGAAGCAGATTCAGAAGCAGCAGTGAGCAAACAATCACCAATAGGATACAAGTCATCAAACTCAAAAGCATCATACTCAGGCTCATCATTCACAAGAAAGGACTCATACTCAACAGCAAACACATCATCATAAGCATCTTCAAGTATAAAATCTTCGACCCAGAGAAAAGTAGAGAACTCCATATCATCAAAACCAGAGAGCTGCCTTTGTAGATTAAAAATGTTAAGCTCTAAGGTCATGTTATCAAAAGACAGTCTCATCATGCCGTTCCTGCAATTAATAAGGGCATTGGCAGTAGCCAAGAAAGGACGCCTTAGAATCACAGGGACTTGACTAGCTAAGTTAGACACTGTCTCAGTCTCAATCACAACAAAGTCCATAGGGTAAATGAATTCACCCACTCGAATCCGCACACCCTCAACAATACCCCTAGGCAACCGGGTCGACCTATCAGCTAATTGAATAACCATCTTAGTAGGCTTAAGCTCACCTAACCCGAGCCTCTCATACTTAGTGAAGGGAATCAAGTTGACACTAGCCCCTAAATCAAGCAAAGCTCTATGAATGAGCTGGTCTCCTATAACTATAGAAATAGTAGGGCACCCGGGGTCCTTATACTTCTCTGGGATCTGATAAGATAGAATAGAACTCACACTAGAGGCTAAGAAAGCCTTCTTAGGGACATTGGTAACTCTCTTGGTTGTGCACAGATTCTTTAAAACCCTAGCATATGGAGGCATCTACTGAATAGCATTGAGCAAAGGAATGTTAATCTTTACTTGAGAGAAGGTCTCTCTCATCTTCTTAACATGGGCTTGGTCTTTCTTCTTAAGCCTATGGGAAAAAGGAGGTAAAGGCATGTACACTTTCTCAGAAGAAGAAGGAGAAGAAGAAGGAGAAGGGTCAACTGAGTCAGAGGAGTCTTTCTTTTCAAGCTCATTTTTTTTAGACGGTGACTCAAGAGAGGGAGGAGTATCAGAATCATTGGGGACACCATTAGTATCATCCCCTAGCTCACTGGATGAACCACTCTCTGGAGGTCAAAAAGAAGAAGAAGAATTCTCGAAGAATTGGTGAGGATACCTACAGGGCTTATTAGGACTTCTAACCTGGTTATCAATCTCTCGATTAGAACGGAGAGATATCACTGCATTCACTTTCCTCACAGGCTCACTAGGGTTACCAGAAGAAGAAGATGCGTGACCCTTAGGGTTCACCTTAGGCTAACTTGGAAAAGTATCTGGCCCCCTAGAAGAGGATGCTAACTGGGAAAACTGTTTAGTCATCATTCTCATCATTCTTTCCATGTTAGCATTAATTATTCTCTCCACATTATTATTAATTCTTCTCTCCATTTTATCAATATCACTATAACTAGGAGGAGGTTGAACATGAGCTATAGGAGGTGGAGGTCTAGGTGCATTAGGCACACCTGGAAAAACCAATCTCTGAAAGGAACTAGAAGGGTGAGAGATGGGCTGGGAGTTAGGAACCGTAGCATTTGGTCCATTAGTCCAAGAGAAGTAAGGGTGATTTCTCCACCCTGGATTGTGGAAAGGAGAGAAAGGGTCGTTATTAGGTCTCTGAAAGGCCATACTCACTTGCTCTTGCCCAATTGCTAACTGGTGAGCAAAGTAGGGACAAGCACTCAATGAATGATCTAAGACTTGACAATGGGAGCAACACACTGAAGAGGTCTGAGATAACTGAGTCATTTGTGGAGTCAATCCTTTCATCATATTTTCTAAAGCAGCAATCTTAGACTCTAGGTGACTCACATCAGAGACAGAATGTAAACCACCCCTTGCAATCCTAGAACTTAAGCTGTTATCCCAGGCAATTTTCCACTACATCGTTTTCTTAGCTAAGTCCTCTAAAAAATCCCAATCATCTGTGGCGCTCTTAGAAAGAAAGCCACCCTGACACATAAACTCTATCATGGTCCTAGACTGTTGGTCAAGTCCTTCATAAACAATCTGACACAAACATGCCTGGTCTAGATCATCATGGGGACACTGGGCCACCAAATTTTTGAACCTATCATAAAAGGGCAGCCCGGTGCACAAGCATCCCGCATTCACGCAGGGTCTGGGGAAGGGCCGCACCCCAAGGGGTGAATTGTAGGCAACCTAACCTGACTTTATCAGTGGTTGATTCCACGGATCGAACCCGTGACCTTTTGGTCACATGGAGACAACCTATCATAATATTTCCAAAATGATTCCCTATCTAGTTGTACAAATTGATTAATTTCATTCCTTAGCTTAACAGTCTTGGCATTAGGAAAATATTTTCTTAAGAACAATTTCACAAAATCATTCCAAAAAGTTACAGAATTAGCAGCCAAGCCATACATCCAACGTTTAGCAGAATCTTTCAAAGCAAAAGGAATTAATTTTATGCGCACAACATCAATGGAAATATTAGGAAAATGTATCATAGAACAGACTTCTTCGAATTTCCTTAAAAACAAATAAGCATCCTCTAAGTCAGTAAATTGAGGGAGCATCTGAGTACAGTGAGGTCTTAATTCAAAGGTTACATTGGGTCCAAGGTCAGGTATAGTGAAGTAAGATGGCAAAGCAGTCCTAGGAGGGTAGAAAATCTCACTAAAAGATCTTTCTTATGCCATTTCTCCTAATTCAAGCTTGGGTTCAGATTCGGATTCTAAGTCAGGGTCGGGTTCACTTCTAACAAGTTTATAATTTGCAGGATTTCTAGCCTAACCAGTCATATAAATCCAACGCCCTCACCCAAGGTTCTATTTTTGGTTTTTTTTAAAGCCACAAAATGACAAAACAACAAAAAGAGTGAAGCAAAATTAAAAGCAAGTTACAAACAGAAAATAATAACCTAGCACAACCTAAACAGAAAATAAGCAAAACTCAAACAAAAGCACAACACAAAGAAGATAAAAAATACCTAAAACTACACCTAAACAATCTAATTCTCTAAATAAAATTTAAAACAGAAAATAAGACTCCTAAAATTAAAAATAAATATACAAAAAAATCTACAAAATCACAATGGACATAAATATATTTTCTCTCGAATTTTTTCTGTCCCCGAATAGTGCAGAAAAATGCAAACAGAAAATTAAGTCCAAAATTCACATAAAAAACATGACAGCTCCAAAACTTCCACAAAACTTTACACAAACTCTAAACATTATTCTGAAATATCAAAATACAAAAATCATACCAAAATTTGCCTAGAAAATGTGAATAGAGTGCGAAAATTGGTTAAAAATCTGCACTTTTAAATAATTCCAGATCAGTTCTATTTTGCTTCTTTTGCTACACAAAAACAAAATTCGTTAGTATTGTTTTTTCAAAAATGAAAGTTCTAAAAATTATAATTAAACTAATCTTAACAAAAACAGAAATCAAAATCAAAATCAAAATATAAACTAAATTCAAAATTAAAACCAAACTAAACTACAAAAATAACGACTCAACTAAAATTAAAACTAAAACGACTCTAACAACTCTAATAATCAAACTACAACTCGATGTGACCAAATTTTACAATGCTATCCCCGGCAATGGCACCAAAAACTTGTTGTAATTTTCTCCAAGTATACGGTTTAACGTCATAATAATTACGGGTATCGTCCTCAGGGATGGCTTATGAAATTAAATTACCAAACATTCTAATCTAATTAAAACTTGATGCTAACTAACCAACTCCAACGTCTAGTCATGACACAAATTAATGGACCAAATGAACATGATTAATTCACAAAATTAAGAACTATACTCTAATTTTTACAAGGTCGATATCCAGAATAAGAAACACCAAATTGCAAATAACTTCAACCACTAACACTTTGCCATAATTGTCTAATCAAAACAAACTTGTTCTCTACTGCAGCAGCCTAGATCGAGCACTCTTAAATCCAATAGTTCTGATTCTAAGTTCTGGATTTCCAACCAAGCAAACAAGCCCAACATTCAAGCTTCACAAATCATGAACTGATACTTCAATTTGACAACTAAATTTGTGAGAAACAAATCAAATGCATGAACCGAAATCTACTCCCTTAACTCAATTTGCCAACTCAAATCTGATTCCACAATTTGAAAACTATAATCTATTACTGAAGCTGAAAACAAACGAAATTGAAGACTGAACAAATTATCAACTGAAAGCTCTATACTAATCCCTACGCTCTGCTCCTTTTTTTTTCTTTCAACCTCCATTTGAAGCTCACCCACTGTGCCCATTCGGATGCTTGAAACGGTCCATTGAGGATGATGAGTAATGATGGTGTGGATGAGGAGAGAGAGAGAATGAATGACGGTTATGGTGAGGAAGAGGAAAAGCTACTACTATG